>JAYJLV010064918.1:0-16715 GCA_036873485.1 Torymus texanus
ATCTAAATTTATAAGGATATGATGATGTGTCTTCTGGAACAGACCACTTTTTATTTTTTGTGTGCCTGTGTTATTAAAGTTAATCAAGTCCTCTGCACATGTTTGATAATAAGCAAAAAAACTGTCGGAAATTTATTAGGATTTTTCACTAAAACTATTAAATCAAATTTAATCCATATATATTATTAGTATTATTATTTCAAACATTCGATTTCCCTTGTGTAAGTGTATATATACACTTATGTACACGTATATGCATAAATGTATGTGTGGGTGTGTTTGTTGGTGTCCATAGGCGTGTACATACATGCGTGCGTATATATCCGTTCTAAAAACAAACAGTTGCCCAAAAGTGCCATATTGACTGCCTCTAGCCAAGTTAGTTAAAAAAACGAAGGTTCGTAAAATGCGTAGAGTCCTGCTATTTTAAAGCAGAAAATATCCAAATTACGTATGTATAGCGAATTGAAACTTCATACATAACGATTCATCTTTTCATCACAATTTTAATATTAATAATTAAATTTTATCAGATTTGAATGTGTAAAACTAATTCTCATTTAATAATTTAATAACCATTATCATAGTAAATATCAGAATAAATGAAAACAGTGTAGATATTGTTTTCCACTCTTTAAAATTGACGTGAATGTTTTCTCTCTACTAGTATAGGATCAAAAATGCGATATTAACCGACAAAGAAATGTGAGTTCCGGCATTGGAGTTTTTTCTATTTTTTATAGTTTCTCATCAAATCGGATAATGACATTTGTTTGCTGTTATTGATACTGAAGGTTTGACAATGTGTTTAATGCTCTTATCGCGGTTGGTTTTACTATTTGATAGACTCGCTCTCATGACACAGTGATTGCTAGATCATATGTACGGTGACTTTAATTGATTATATAAAAACCTACTATATTTCATTATAAATTTTTTTAACTTTATTTATTTTAAAATCTTTTGAAATATTTATAAATATATATTCATGTATTATAAACTAATATTTTAAGGAAAATAAACTTGTTCGATTCAGAATGTATTATAACTTTTAACTAACTCGTTAAAAAATTAAGGAAATAAAATCGTTGATTATACGTCAAAGCTGGCGCTAGCTTTCAAGTTCATACTACGTTTATTTTTAATGGGACTTTACCAATGTTACTATTTTGCATAATTATATTAGGAGGTTAGGTATTTAAATAAAACTTTATTGGAATATTTGGTCTTAGAACTAGTAGCATTTTGAAGCCATTATAGTTACCCACATTGTGTTTTGTGTTATTTTAAACTGTACATTTCAATTATTTTTTTTTGTAAAAATCATATTTATGTTATAGTAATATTATTTTTTGCTAAAATCATATTTTCTAAGTTATGATAAGTAGAAATATTTACGCCTCATACAGTATCGACGACAGCTTATGTTGAACTATTTTTTCGTTGAATACTTTTTTACTCATGACAACAACATTATACATGTTGTTCTATGAATTAGTGATTTTTACTGCCTAAATAATTCTTTTTATTAATAAATTTATAAATTATCGATATGATAATAAAGCGAAAATCACGTTGAAATAATTACAGAGTATTTATTGGAACCATTAGATCGAAATGTAGGTGCGCAATATAAAATTCTCACTCCGACGATTATGTAATCATATACGCACACGTCGCGGCTGGCCAAATCCAGTAATCCCCCTCGGAATGTTCCGTATTTACATAAACTCTACCGATTATACTATTATCGCTATAAAACGATTGATAACATATAAGTGTGCAAAATTTGCTTAAGAAATGATAAATTATGATCAATTCACATATTTATTTTGAATATTTATACAACTAATTAATCTTACAGCTGTGTAAAGTTCATACTCGATAAATAATGCAGAAATGATAACGATTAAAATAGATGTTATTAGATAGAATAAGATTGAACAACTAAATTAGATATGATATTAGAAACAAATTTTATAAAAATATTATATGAATTTTTGAGACATTAAACATATATATATATATGACGGGATGTACTTAAAATGATCATTTTTTAGCTGGAAAGAAAATTATTGTGAAAAGTCGTTATCTGAGAACCAGGCTAAAAAGGCGCTACCAAGAAGTCCAGTTTCAAAATGAGTTTTTGACAGTCCATTTGAAAAAGTCATTATATGAAGTCCGGTTAAAAAGCGCATGATTTGCAAATGCAGTTTAGAGGACGTAATCTGGGAGTCTGATAATGTTTTTCTTTGTTTCATTTTTTTTTCTCATATTCGAGAGCTCTAAATAATCTCCCTTTATTCTTTGTTAGTTTGCTAATGGCTTAATTCGCGAGCGATTGTCAATATAATAGAAGCGAATAACATGGGATTGCCAGATAACGTCTTTTTCAGCTCCACTCTCAGATAACGCATTTTTTAACCGGACTCTCAGATAACGCCTTTTTCAACCAAACTCCCAAATAACGCCTTTTTAAACCGGACTCCCAGATAACGCCTTTTCGAACTGAATTCCCAGATAACGCCCTTCTGTTCAAAAGCAAAATATACTATTACATGAGATGCAATATTTGTGCTATGTCGAAAATATATATACAAGAAAATAAAATCAATTCCACTATTGACAAAATTGATTAAAAATTAAAATGCAAGTTCGTTTTACTTGAAATAATGTACGTGGAAACAGCATTAATGAAAAGTAGGATTTTCCTTCTACTAAAGTGGTATTGACATTACATTCGAAGACATTGTAATAGCTGTCAATAGGAGTTTCTTCGTTTTGAAAAGATTCTTTAAAAAGCAGCTCTTTTTTCAAAGGAGATTTTCCTTTTTTCAATGAATTTGTAACTTTATAAATTCCAGTGAAAACTGCGTTCTAAATATCATGCTATTTCCATTACAAGCAAAGTTATTTTTAATTATTTTATAATGACAATTCAGTATTTCTCCAAATCAGTTCATTTAACTGATGTCAAACAATCATATAAACTATACATTTTTTCCCGTGTATCATTTTTATGACTAGATATGTGCACATGGGCGTTGTCCGTCTAGTTATTGTTAATTTTTATTGACTAACCATTTTGCATTAATAACTTGTCAGGCAATGAAATATTTTACAACCGACTGACTATAAAAATAATTAAATTAAATTTCATATTTTTGCCAGATTCTTAAAAAAATAAATAAAATATTATGATTACTCTTCATTACTTTAACAATAATATTCAATAAAAATAATAAAGCATTAAGCAGTATTTTTAATCCAATAAATAATGATTCGTAAAACTTAATAATCGTAATATATGTGACAATTTAATGAAAAACGCATTACCGTGCAGATTGCAATAAACTAGTTAAAACAATATTCCTCTCGGAATAATATAATAAATAACGGTAAAAATATAAGCATTCTATATGCGCGACAGTGATACACGAGCCCGCGCGCGTCGGGTGCGCACACGCCTCTGCGTACATTCACCCGCTCTCAGCGTATCGCGTATCGGCCGACGCATGTTTCATTTCGCTAATGACATTCTCCTCGCGCATATAGTTCTAAATCAGCCATAATTGCACGACGCGTCTGAAATAAACCTGCAGCTGCAGCATCAGCAACGGCAATGTCAGTTATATTACAGATTTTATAAATTTCATCCCAAACGAATGCAAATTCTCCTTATATACTGAACGCATCTTGCGCTAGCAAAAGTTTCACGATACTTTCGCATGCACACGCCTTTAGCGGTAAGGTTAAAAAGAGCAAACCACCACAGGCGAATATATAGTTATCACTCTAAGGTCTTTGACGTACAGCTCGCATGGTACTTTTAAATGGAAAGTGGCCCCCCGTTTCCGCCCGCAAACGTGGCCAAACACGCGAACTCTAGAGACAAATGTCACTTCTTCTCCCGGTTGGACAATGGATTCAAAAAGTGGGTCATTGAAAGGCTTTATCAGTGATCTACGGGGATTTCTCCGGCCTCATCCTCCACCTCCTGACAATAAGTGGATTCCGATAGTTGAAATTTCGCGTACAGCTAAAGAGAGAGAGAGAGAGAGAGAGAGAGAGAGAGAGAGAGAGAGAGAGGAGAGTATAGGCGAGACGGAGAAACGAGCGGACGCGCCCGACTGGATGGAGAAAAAGCGACGGGGAGAATGATAAGGGGACGAAGGAGGAGGAAATAAGCGAGAGCACGCTGCCATTGTGCTCGGTATTCTCTTCGGCGTTCTCCACTCTCCTTCTCTCTCTCTTTCTCCCACTCTACTCTCTCTTTCCGCCGTCTCAAAGCGATTTTCAGCCTTTTCTATGCGCATAACACCGCGCGCGGTCTTAAGCATCCCAAACAAATCAAGAGTGAAGAAAAGAACGGAGTGAAGAGAGCTCGCGACACACACACACACATACACACAAAGATACAAAGCCGTGTAAGAGAGACAGAAAAGTAGAAAATGCCAAGGTATGCAGTTGGAGACCCTTGAGAGACAGAGAGCAAAACTCTCCCGAGCTAGCGCACGAACGCGGGACACTCGAAAAGCGGACACAATGGCTTCCGGAAACTCTGAGCACGGTGCGCGCGCACTACGAAGCCTCGCTCCAAACTTCTCTCCTCCGGCGTAGTTTCGGATTTGGTAACCCCAACGCGGCTAACTCTCTCTCTCTCTCTCTCTCTCTCTCTCTCTCTCTCCCACTCATTCTCTGGCTCTGTAGCCCTGGCGAGGAAAAGGAAAAGAGGATTGGACGCTCTCCCTACCTGGAAATCGCTTTAGCTGCGCGCGAGTTAACTATCGGGTTAACGATAACCTCATTGTTAAAGAGAAACCCGCGAGACACACACACTCACATACATACACACACATGAGAACGGAACGGCTAGCCAAGTCGGACGCACCAGTCGAGCGTAACGTTGTAGAGCGCGAAGCCTCCAGCCTGCTCAGCCGGAACTATGTATACTGCCGAGATAGAGAGAGAGAGAGAGAGAGAGAGAGAGAGTATATATAGTGAAGAGGAGTGCGTGTAGCCGTAGCCAGGATTAACGATAACTTCGTTAACCATGTGCGAAATCAACATCGGCTTACCGCTTGTCTTTCCTAATTTCGTTGCGGCGAGTCGTGCTCCCTAGTATAAGGCGACACTGAATTTCGCGTACGAGCTTCCAAGAGAAAGTCCGAGCCTATTTACCGGAGAGCCAGCAGCGGATTACGTGTCATTGTTTAGAAAAGAATGGGATTAGACTCATAATGGTGTGGCTGTTTATTTTAATCGTAAATTAACTCCGCACATTGATGTAGTAAAGATAATATAATTTATGCGAAATTTTTTATAAGAATCGAAATATTGTATAATAGATTTTTGTAGGATAAGAATTTTGTTTGATACGTTAAATCTCGGGTAAAATTCTTTATCCTCACAATGAATTATTGCAAAATGAACTGTGTAATTAAAATTGGATTGATGTGATGAGATCAAAGTCTTTACTTCCATTGCCTTTACGATAATCGTAATTCTGCTGGTTGTCCTTTCTTATTCTATCACGTAATAGCGTTCCCTAGATATAGTTATATTCAACTGCGTATTATATTACGACCTTAAAAATATTCCTGTTACTTGGTATTGTAATATACTGTGAAACCATACAATATTCATCTCTCCAATTTGAGCTTTTTCTCCAATATTAATAAAATGAAAAAATTATAAACCTTTCTCCTTTCTAGCACCATCAGAGGTGATTACACGTTATTAATTTCAAAGGCTCACAAAGTAAAAAAAAAAAAAATAATTTGTGCAAGATAAATAAATCATCTTATAAAATATATACCAAGTAAATTGAATTAGATGCAGGATGAGTCTAGAAAAACATGCATACATTTGTCTAATATTTCTGCAAATTATTAGTATTCAAGCAAACCAGCTAAATGGTCGTTAGCCCAAATGCTGAGTGCCTATCCATGTACAGGACATATGCATACGGGGTTTACACAAATGTCTATCTATCAGTACATAATACGTCGCTCTGTGTAGGCGTATTGTATCCGTAAATGAGGAAATGCGACTACGTGCAGTTCGCCACACGTGCGCACACGTATGATCTGGATACTCTCAGGCGAACCTTGTACCAGTGTATATATATGTACACATGTATAATATACATGTGCCCGATTCCTTCTTTTTGCTCATTACTTACCATCCCCATCTTCTTTATGGCGTTAAGACTTTTGGAGCGAACTTTTCACGCCCCTGTGTGCTTTCGACAGTTTTTCTCTACTTGCGTTTTCCTAAGCTATGAGCCCGCCATATAGCATTCAAAATTCTGTTAGTAAATCTCTGTAATAGGTCTTGTTACTATATTATATGTTTACAAAAGCCATAATCTTTCATAAAAGTCCATCTCTATACTTCTCTAAATATCAATTCAGTCGTGACACTAAAGTGCAGCAAAATTGTTTCCTAAATGATCCATAATCGCCGGGTTATACAAATTTCATGCCTGGCACTAAAATTCATTATACACCGCGAGTTGTTGATAATAATTTGCTTAGCGAACCTTCACGAGAACTTGGGCAAAAAGCAAATCTTCACTTAGCCATAACTTTAGCACCTATAAATGAGTTGCGGTTACCACAGCGAAACTACTTAGGTCTAAACTGACAAAGTTTTAAGTAGCACATACCGTCGCCAGTTCTACTCTTCTTAGTTGCGAGCTACCCTTCCCAACGCGTATACCCAATAATGCGAGAGCAACGAGTCTTTTTAAGAACCGCAAGATACATTGAATTTTTCATTTACCATAATAGGATATCGACCTTAAAGCTCTCAGGTACAATGTACTCAGAAATTCGTATTATATGTATACGATTCTATAGCATCTACCAGGAAATACACAAACGCGGCGTATTCGTAAACGCGAATCGAAGCGTTGCATTTTTAATCGGACACGAGCAGCAGACGCACCTGCACGCGCGCAATGAAAAATATACACGCGATGCTGGCCGTACGATCTCATATATATATAGGTATACCTTTCTCGAAGAGTGCACTTCTTAGTTTTCCCGGAGACGCGCGACATATACACGCGAGACTTTTTCTTGCGGTCGATCCGCCTGCAAATCCGACAAGCAGAGTCCCGCAAGGAATCGCTGGAAATCCGCATAAATATTATTCACTGCCGGTCGCGTTATATAGATTTCGAATCTCGTAAATATAGTGGTATATATATAAAGTTAGCGGTTGCGTTCAATGCTCTTTTTAGTTCTAGCTTTTTTCCGGTCATGGTAATAGCACGATTGTAGCTGTGAAAAATCTCGGCTAGCTGGGGATGTATGGTGTACGGAGGAATTTCCGGTATATTTTTAACGATTTGGAAAAAAAACTTCAAAGATGAGTATTCTAAAATTTTTTCATACAATTTTGTTGGTAGATCCACCGAAAACTAAACATTATTTTCTTCTCTGATGATTAAAGTAAATATACAATGTCGATCTGATAATACGACAAAGGCTTTAAAATATTTAACAATACAACGCGTTATATAATCGCATTATCAAAATCATGCTTATAACCTCGGTCTTAAAAAGCATCTCTAATTGACTTTGAAATTATCGGCTAACTTCACGCCAGAGTATTTAATCGAAATCACGCATGACTAAATGTTTCACAAAGCGGTTAGCGTAATATTTCGCAACTAAATAGCAAACTGGAACTCCGCGCATTATCGTCACCGCAACTTAGCACTAGATTGGTGTCTGCAAGATTATATTCGCGCTCCATTGCTAGAGCAACGCGACAGACATATACCCACAAGCCGCGCCTCCTGTTCTCCTCCTCCTCCTCCTCTTCTCTCTCTCTCTCTCTCTCTCTCTCTCTCTCTCTCTCTCTCTTCACGTCCTCGTGTATCTCGAAAATTGCATTTGATCCCATTACGCGGCATCCCGAACATTTCGTGCACAAGGTAGCTTTATTTGCGGTTCGTAAATCTTGAAGGACTGAAATATGTCATTTGTATCCTCTTATAATACTGTCTTTGGTTTGTTTATAAAATTTTTCCATGCAGCTTACTTTAGAATGCAAAGAGCTTGGGCAGTTGCGAATGAATATTCACAATTCTGATTTCAAAGTCTTTCTCTTTTTTAAGTAACTTTTCGAATTTTAATGACCATTGAATTACTGAATATTTCAACTTTATGAATAAATAAATGAAATATTACATGCAGTTTTATTATTCTGAGTTGAAAAGTAATAAAGCTACAATAGGGACTTTATGCATAAACAAAGTATTGCAATGGTAAAAAGTAATGTTTATAAATTTTCTAGAAAAATATATCTCAATACTAGTTCTAAAAGTGGAACTTTTTCCTATATACGTGTTTATGCCCCTGGATATATCTGTATATGAATGTGCTTTTACACGTATTCATACGTATATACGCATACTTTATACATTCAATTATTTTGAAAATAAATAAACTAATTTTAACAGAACAAATTTGTTTATTATTTTTCGGGCTTTTATCTTGTTCTTTGATTTTGATTTTTAGTTGTTGCTTTTCATATTTTTTCGTTTAATAACGTTATTACTTCTTAATTGTGTTCGATTTTTTTAACAGGTTTTACTAACCAACATTTTTCAGTAGAATATAATATGTTTTTTTTTTCATTTATAAAATGTTATTATTTATACAATTTTCTTTTTACACGCTTTTGATCTTTATAAATTGTACTTCGTAAAACTATTTATTTCAACAAACAAAATCATTTTTAGTTTTTATTTTAAAATACGTATTTTACGTCAGAATATAAGTTTATCCTTCCATAAACTAACAGAGTGATCACTTTGTTAAAATTCTTCAAATGAAAGTATTTGACTTCGGAATAGTTTCTGCATACCGAATTCTCTTTGAAAGACCTCGAAATAAGAAGAGCATAAATAAAACAAAAAACTTCTTTGTAATGAATGAACGCTGCAGCGAACGCTCCAAGGAACTTGAAAGTTTAACTCTTTGACTTTTACTCACAAAACGCAGTACAGCTTCGTGAGTTTCCTGATGACGTAAAATCACTTAGTTAATAGATTAAAAAATCCTATTTTATTCTTTTTCTCCTTCCAACTGTTCCTTATAACCACAGTAACAATAACTGCCAATTTAAAATTTTTCTTCCATTCCACCACTAATATACCTCGACTATACCCTCCACGTATATATACATATCCTCGTAATAAAGATTTCATTATTCTTTTCATAATCGCTTTATCACCGTGTAACACGACACTTACGCCACTCAACAGTGACGACATTCTATTGCAAACCGACGTCGCGTGAAAGTAATTCGCTCATAAAGAATTTATCGCCAGAATTTTCACTCTACCGACTATCCTCACCACGTAAATTGCTTCAAAGCGCTATCGGGTCGTGTCAGTCGACAGGCAGCTCCCTAACTCCATCGGAGACTCGTTCGACTTTATTTCCGAGCGGTCGGAAAAAACAAAAACCGTTAATCGTCAACAAGCAACTAATGAATTGTCAAACACCGAGCGCGAGCTCGACCACGCGTATCGTTGCGTTTTACCTCTCACCACGTGTGCACATGCACACCCAGGAAAAGCATACTCAACGTACACCTCTGCGTGTATACCCCGTCGCACTCTGCGATTTTTCCATTCTCCCTGTACTTCATATGCACGGCTGTGCAACTCGGTACATATACATATATATGTGCATGTATGTGTCCATGCCTATACGTTTGCGTACATTAACAATGAAGCGGCTGCACTGGCAGGGTATCGTCGAAAATGGCAAATGAGTGTTTAAACGATCCGATCGTTAATTCGTGAATTCCACGCAGGCACGCGCGTGTATGGGATCTATATATACATGAACAAAAAGCTTCTACCCCCACACCAAATATATATATATATATATATAGCTGCGTACCGAGCTTTTTGGTCGGTGCGCGAAACAATGCCGACGCTGTCGCCAGGCGGCTCTGTGCTGTATGAAAGGGAGGACACTAGATGTAATCAGGGGATGAAATTTCGATCTGACGTGGTGTATTATACGCGCGTCAAACGACGAGTATGCAGCCGCAGCTTAAGAGGCCTCCGATATCAAATTACTATAGGGAATAATGAATTTTTTCGAGTTCGCAATCGTCTCGAGTCCCCGAATTTCGGGGCGAAATTCATTTTGGCTCTTTTTTTTATTTTTTTATTTTTTTTTTTTTGAGAGGTAAAACGAATGAAAGGACCTATTAGTATTGTACTGCGAAATTGGGCAGAATATACCGTTGATGAATGGTTGTGTCGAGATCGATTTATCAATCATTTCAATTTTATTGTTAAGTACAGCTTTTCATTGAGAAGAGTGTGACATTTATTTCCTTTGATATGTGAATTCCATTGTTATATACTTTTGAAGAATTCTAGAGAATCAGGCTTTGTTTTGTGCCATAATTGAATTTTATTCAAATATAAATTTCAGTTAATTGATTAATTCCATTCCAATTTCGCCTTGTAAAATTTTATGAGATTGGCTGTTATATTTAATTGAAGAGTAATTAGATTTCAATGGAACTTCGACTTTTTTCTATCATTAACTTAATTCTAACTCGTTTCGAGAACAGGAGATTTTGTAAATTCCGGAATTCAAACATAGAATAATCCAACAACTTCATATCAAAAGAGACTTGTGAATCAAAGTGAAAAACATTCCTTCCTTTGACTTTGAATATCGCAGATACTCTATTACCATTGTTGGAAAAACTTTATTTGCCTTTTCATGCAAATAACTGATCTGATTTCACTATATCCTACAAAGCATCGACTTGTGACCCCTCGCGTAGAGGCACTTCGCCGCGTTATCCTCAATATTCGCCGAAGCATCTCTCGGCATCTCTCTCGTCACATCTCAGACCAGAGGCGGCGATGCCGACGCGAGAAGGATGAGAGCCACGCGCAAACAGAGATCGAAGGGAGACAGAGAAACACAGAGAGCTGTAGGGGGTGAGTGAGAGAGAGAGAGAGAGAGAGAGAGCCACGTCGCAATCTATCTATCAGCCCATTGACTTGCATATCGCTGCCGGCCAGACCTATATCCCCCTCTCTCTCTCTCTCTCTCCTTCTCGACTGGCCTGTGTTTGTGCGTGGATGCGCGTCCACTCCTCTACACAGATGCACATTCAAACGACCGACGCTACCACCACCACCACCTCGCACGTCTAATATCGATAATCAATTGCGCGTGGGGTAGAGCAACGCGTATACTCGCGGCCATTTTTTCCCCGCTCGTGCGGAGTACGCTTTTGCACGCTTCTCCCTGCGTTTTTGTTGCTTTGAATGATTGTCCGGAGAGTGAGAGAGGAAGGCAAAAGAGGGTGAGAGAGTCGAATTTTTCGTCGGCTCGGATGGACTGATTCGCCATTGATTGATTTGACGTGCACGCGTGCGCGCGTGGAAGCAATTTGTTTGCAGTGGTCACGAGGGCGCGAGCGAGCGAGAGAGAGAGAGAGAGAGAGACGCGCTTCGCGCTAACGAACGTTTTGTGCTCACTGCCGTGTATTTGTAAGTGTGGATGACCAGAAACACGCGTGGTATATGCGCCCGACAGCAGAGCCTCGAAACGGCTTTTTAAGGACGCTCTGTATTTGTGACTTTGTTTGACTGACAGTTCAATGAGAGATGGGAAAAGAGGCCATGCATTGTTGTTCTTATTATGATGAAAAAATATTAGATATAAAAAAGTTACTGGAATATTTAATAGAAATGCTTTAAAATTTCATGTCTCGTTTAATTTTAAAGCAGTGAATTATAATATATCAAGCTATAGACTTTAGCTTTAATATCGTTCTTTTAATGCGAAACTAACACACACCTGCTGCTTTTACTCCCATAATAGCGGCTATTCCATTTCACGCTAGATTAATGGTCATTTAAAGCTTTTATTAAAACGAAATCAACATCGGAAAAATATGGTCCAATGTAGAACAATCTACAGCGCGTTCAGTCCCTATTTGTCATTTTAAGCCAACATTGAATTATTATATTACACTGCAGATCCGGTAATTTATGATATGCTGAAAACTAGTGCAAACGGAATAGAAATGTTTTTTCACGCGAATATATATATACGTAAAATGAAATATTA
Organism: Torymus texanus; assembly: GCA_036873485.1. Taxonomy (NCBI): domain Eukaryota; kingdom Metazoa; phylum Arthropoda; class Insecta; order Hymenoptera; family Torymidae; genus Torymus; species Torymus texanus. The sequence goes on from JAYJLV010064918.1 coordinate 12,138, forward strand.
ATCAATTGAAAATCAAAATTGATTACTGCTGCATTGTTTTTTCACGAATACTTGATAAATATTTTTTCAAGCATTATTATTATTAACTTGGCGATCTCATATGCGCTCTATATAATACGTCACTCACAATCAGATAATCTTTAAAGTACACTCAATGTTATCACAACTAACATATATATAACCGAAGATTCATGTTTATGCAAACAAGTAATTTGTAGCGGGTAGTTTCTACTCTTGACAGCCCCTAACAACAAGCATAGTTATGACATACCGACGCTTCCCACTGTACGCAATGTTTACAAACGGGGCATATCATCGCGGCCTGTTACCTCTGGCAGGAGGAACGCACGCGGCCTTTAGCAACAATGAGGTAATGTATGTGCTATTATTGAGGTTAATTAATAAAAATTCTCAACTCATTGTTGCACACCTCTTTGTTGAAAATTTTTGTATTCAGTTCTAATGAATATTAGGATGTAGAGTATATGAAAAATTTTTCATACAACTTTCCTGCCAGAACCTATATGTTAAAGAGAAAAGCTTTCAAAGTTGAGTATGCAATTATCGGTCTCTAAAATTCACTTTGCGGTCGCTTTGACTTTGAAGTAATGGATCGATAAAAAATAATTAAAATGCTTGCTTTGAAATGAATATACTGTTAAATTCTAGGAAAAAGTTACTTAGCTTAACTCTTTATTCAATAACTGATCAGTAGATTGAACGTTATCGTATTATATTGAAAAGTTCATTATAAGTTAATCTAAAGTATATGTCATGCAACAGTACTCTTGCAAGTTAATTAACTGATATAATAATTACAATGTATTTATAAGTAAAATAATTAGTCCCATTACACTTTAAGATTATTTTAATATACGTTAAATCGAAACATTTGAGCTTCTTGAATACTTCCTGTTAAGTCGATTCTTATCAAACTATCCTAAGCAGTACTCATAGAACTGAAACTGACAGATCTCTGATTGGCTTGAGGCTGTACATACATCTACGTATATACATATATACACCTTTGAAATCAAAGCAATAATATACGATTTCGTCGGTTACTGTCTCTCTATGAAGAGACTGAACATCAAAGGAAATTTGATTTTCACGTATAACATTTCACTACGAAAATTACCGTGATTTTCCTTTAATTTTTTCTAACAGTTTTAATTGGTGCATGTTTACGAAATTTTCAAGATATTTTTTACGCAAAAATTGGTTCCACGTACTGAAAAATTTAGAGCATACCGTGCAAAACCATTGATACTAATAGACAGTATTTCAATAGTAATCCATTTTCTATTCAATGCTCTGTAGTGCTTTATGATAAACACCGCAGCTGTAGGGTAATTGATATAAGAAAAATACCTTAAATAATCAGATGTTAGAGATAAATATAAATATTCAAACAACTTTATTTTATGAATAAACTATAAATTAAGTTTCTAAAAAGTATAAAAAGAGAAGTTTTGCATTTACAATTGCATGCTACTGTTCAACTTGTACAATCACTACTTTGAGCGGTTTGGTCAATGAACCGTAACTTCGAACCAATAGCTTTATGTACGTTGTAGGACGAGATTTTACTAGTCAAACGAAAGGATTTCCAATATGCTAGGAACGTTTGCTTGTATGAGCCATTTTATAATTTTTACTCTATAAATGTGCGATAAGATTTTTAGTCATTTCAAGGGAAACTAATTGATAAACTTGTAATTGAACTTGTCGACACATAAAAATGTAAATTTCACAGCTAAAATATTTACACCTTAGAAAAAAAAACTTTATACACTCTCAGAACGTCGAAAAATTTTATCGTTCGATTTCCCACATTAGATTGACAATCGCGACACACCGAAAATGTCTACTCGGCACATCCGCTCGCGGTGGCACCAATAGCCCAAAACGATGAAGAAAAAAATCAAACGACAGCTTTAGCTGAGTGCCGTAACAGTACACGAGCGTACGCCTGAAAGGGTTTAAGTGCAGCACATCCACACACATATACACACACGACGAGATAGCGCTTTCGCGGGGGAAGCAATCCCGCGGCATCGTGCCGCAAATATCCCGAAGCAGTTAACGCGTGACTACTTTGCCCCCCTCCCCCTCCCCACCTCCAGTCCGTGTGTAATAGAGCAAAGAGCTCGAAATCTCAAGACTCCCGGTGAGAATTTCGCTCGGGTGCAGGAGCGACGAGAGACTCTCTCTCTCTCTCTCCCTCGGACCTGTGTGTGTGTATATATAGCTTATGGCCGATGTACACGCGGCACTAGTGCAGCTGGCAGCTCTCGCCCTCGGAAGCTCGCATTCCCGGAGCGCAGTCTCCCAGTATCCGATAGGTGATTATGATTCTCATTAGTGGAAACCGCGCCCATTTGCCGTGCGAGAGAGGGAGAGAGAGAGAGAGAGCTGAGCACACGCTCGCTCCCTCCGCTACTCAATTAGCGCGATAACCAATTGCCGGGGTCGCGCGCGAACGGAGGCGCTTTGAGCTTCCGGTTTCCGGCTTGAAGCTTTCGTAGCATTCCGGGCTATATCCGTACACGTACGTGTGTGTGTGTATATACTCGCACTATATATGTTGCTGTGCGCCCCGGCGGCAAGAGCAGCCAGCCGTCTGTTCATCCGCAGAACGCCGCTGCATATCTCAGCTGCAATCATCGTAACCTCGGTGCGCAGAGCTTCTGTAGGAGCTGGAGGAGAGAAAGTCCATGCTTCGTGATTCCGGACGCTCCCCTCTGCCTGCCTCCTCCTCCTCTTCGTATACTACTCTCCTTTACGTCTTTCGCGCCTGGCCGAGCTGAGAGCATGGGGAATTGTGCGTCTGACGAGCGTTGGGTCGATCATCGTGATTTACTGATTCGATTATCGCGGCTGCTGGTCTTGGATTTATTTATGAATAAATCGATGTCGCGTGTATAACTGAACTTGCCGACGAGGATTTTATCACGTGGGAATGGCTGATGTAGGATAAGTGGTGCGGAAATATAAGACTGACGCTTATGAAAATTGTCTTGTAAATAAAAATAGACATCTAATATAGAAGCTCGAGGTTTATTGGAACTCTTCTTTTTTTAGAATGGGAAAAAAGTAAAAGTTCATTAAAACTGGTACTTTACAAAATGCTCATCGATTACTGTCGATCGTGAATACATTTAGACGAATTAATTGACAATAAAGATGCATCACATACCATATTTCGATTATACGACAGCACATTATCAATTCTTGTTCAGTCCTGATATTCTCCATAGCATGTGAAATGAACATCAAATTAATTAATAGCATCGTTGGTCTATTCAAATTTTATTTTTATTAAATGAACGGAGCCATAAGATCTGATCTCAAGCCTCGTTGGATTTTAAGCTTAACGAGTTAAGCTGTAGGTATATATTAAACTTAGTCGATGATTCGAGAAGCACTCTAGCGAATCTCTTCAGGCAATATCATGCTCCGTAAAATCCACGCTAGTTGTATCGTACAAATTAAGAGTATAGTTATTTTAACAAAAACTTTTTCTAGATACAAATATTATTAAATCTATAGCTCATATTTTCAATAAAGTTGATTGCATATTTGTATTAAATATCAATTTAAAGGAAATGAAATATTTTTCTTTTAATCAGTTTGAAGCTATAATTACTCTCGTATCTCTATACGCATTCGAGGTAATCAATAGCGGTACGAATAAGTTGCAGTCGGCTTCAGAGTACTGCAAACAGATATGAGTATACATGCTCATCGAGAAGTCTATATCATGAAACATTTCATCAGTAGTTTCCGCAGTCTACTGAACCGACTAATACAAATTTAATTCTCGTTAGAAATCTTTTAACTCATTATATGAAGTATTTTATTACTTATTGTTTTTTAGAGTACTAAAGTAACGCACAACATTTACATCCAATAAATAGTATGGAATTAAATCGAATTAAATAGTTATAAAAATAATTGAAAGTGTAAAATAACTCATAAATTGCAAAATAAAATCTACCTTTAAAAATTAAAATTTTTAAAATATAAATATTCCCATAACATATATGCATAAAATATTTCATTGTCACAATATTTAATTTCTTATTTGTCTATAACTGATAGATACTTAAAAAATCATAGATTTTATTATTTAAAAAAAATTAAAGTGAATAAATGAAGTCTAACTGTTACATTATAATTTTGGCTGAACGTTCATGATTTTACTCCATTTAAGTTTGAATGAAGTTAATGTTTAGATAAGAAAAAAAATACACGGAAGTGAAGATATGAATATATTTTAGACATAATTATTTTATTGTATTAATATTACGACGAGATAAATTATACGCCGTTACATAATTAAACTATTACTTTAAAAAAAAAATATTATTCGCTTATAATTATGCACATACAATAACTATAGTTTAAAATATTCAAGATACTGTAAATGTTAAGAAAAAGGCTTTGTCGTGGGCGCCGTCGCCGTTCGGCGTGTCAATCAGAGAGAGACGGAGACACACGCGCTCGCCACCGCGCGCGCCCTCTCCTCTCCCGTACTTCACTTGCTCGTGCGCTCCCGCCCCGTACGGTCGATGT
>JAYJLV010064929.1:0-16714 GCA_036873485.1 Torymus texanus
ACACACACACACACACACACACACACACACACACACACACACACACACACACACACACACACACACACACACTGAACTCAGCAACGGGTATATATAGTGCCGAAACTGCTCGGGTAGGCGTTACCAGCGGCGCGTGGCGAGGAAATTACGCCTGCGGAACGACGACGGGGTCGGGCTGTGCACGATGACGACAAAGGGTTGCTACTGCTGCTGTTGCTGCTAGTGGCGCGCGCAGGAACATAATTAAAGTTTATTGTATACACCGAGTGACTGTTAAATCTCTGTTTCCAAACTTTTCTCCCGACGCGGTCCGCCATCGTAAACTCGTCTCCTTGTTTTTTTTTTTAACGGCCGGCTCAGCTGCGACGATGCAAATCCACGTTGGAGGGTGTGCGTTGTTATATTTTCACCAGGAGTGAGAGAGAGAAAGAGGGTATATATATGTACAAAGTTTTAACGCTGCATTATATTCCGCGATTCTTAATTTAATTTGGACCGGGAGAGAGCGATAGAGAGAGAGAGAGGAGAGTAAGGCTATAATTTGACGTTTGACTATGGCTTAATATATTCCGTCACAGCTGTTGCCTGAAGTTATACATAAATTAGAGCTCCCCGATCTAATTAGTTTCCGTAACTTATTCGGTAAAATGAGGCTCCAGGCCGCCAATATATATAATAACAGGATTTCGCCCAAAAAACACAAAACCACTTGCCCTTAAACCCACACATACATACACATAGTCAATCGAGAGCCCCGAAATAATATAGCACACGCGTCCGCTTTACATAAGAACGCAAAATCATCGGCAGAAACGCAACTGCTGCATCAACTTCACGCGCAATTGAAATCTAATTTCCTTGGGCTGGTTCGTTCGCTCGTCGTAGCGGCAGCAGCAAAACTATTTAACTTTAGATTGCACGTACACGCGTGCAACGTATACGCGCGAGGGTCGAAAATCCCCGTAAAGCGAGATATGCACGCCGGTGTGGGGGCGTTATACGCGCGAACGAGAGAAAGATAGAGAGAGAGAGAGAGAGAGAGAGAGAGAGAGAGAGAGAGAGAGAGAGCGAGGGCTCGAGAACGGAAGAGGGTCAGCTGGGCGACGCACGAAATTATATCAGTCTTCCTCGCGGCCTATCTCTCTCTCTCTCTCTCTCTCCTGCGTTCTCTCTCTCTAGTCCCGGAAGTGGACGTGCGTCATGCGAAACTCCCCGATAATCGCGCCCTCCGCTTAAAGCGCCCCCGGTAATTAATGTTCGCGAGACGCGGCGACGCTCCCCCTGCACCGTATATATGGGGTTAGCCGAGAAGTCGATTACTCGCCAAGGTTCCCTTTCCCTCTATCCTCAAATGTTTTTAACCCTTCGCACAAGGGAACGAGAGAGAGAGAGAGAGAGAGAGGGAAAACCTTGATGCTATATATACACATAGGCACATACATATAGGCACATCGTTTATTCGGCTATTACAGGTAAGCGGAGATCTGTGCTGCCGCTGTTGTTGTTGTTGTTGCGCGATAGTATCAAGATTGCGCGCGTGGAAACACAAGCTTGCTTGTAGAGCGATTTACATGCCGGGGGGAGAAGGCTTTTTTCACTGTTTAATTGTGCGTTAAGGGCGCTATGACAGCCTTTCGTGCACACCTCTTGACGGAATGAACGATTTTCGGGTAAATTCAATTTGAAGTTGGACAAGAAAGCGATGTATTACACCTACGTATAAAGGAGTTCCGCTGCGGGTCTCGAAGAAATTCAGGTTGAAATTATTGAAGCAAGTCATGTATGAAATATTCACGAGTGATATGTTCACTTAAGAAGATTATAACGGAAAGTGCAAAGTGCTAGAGCGCGACTTATCGAAAATCCCACAAACGTGAAGTTTTTCTCATTAATAAACAATTAATTATCGAAATGTACGTATTTAATTACGGCCTTAAGGCCTAATGCCCGCTAAGGTTACGTCGCGCGCATCCAGTTTACCTTACTCGTATATATGTTATATATATGTATATATGTACGCGTACTTCGTACAAATTAAAAGCACAATAAGATAAACGCGGAAAAGCACTCACGTCGAGTGATTAACGAGACCATTGGACACTCGTGCGCGTGCGCACCGTTATATATACACTTATATATTTATAAAGCCGGAGGCCATCCGATTCGACGTTTCGAGGTGCGTTAATTAGAGCAGTCGCGCGTATAGGTACGCGCGCACGATCGCCGATAATATCGCCGCTCGTTGTTAGTCGTCCGCTCGTGGAAATCGAGAGCGCGCAATGCACGAGAGAGTCGGAGAGGGAAGAGAAATTAATTATCTTTCCGTGTACGAGCGCCCAGTGGAGCAGGAGGTGAGCAAATTGTGTCGATATACGCGTGCTGCGAGACGTGTAGAGATGTTGTTACTGTGTTGTTGTTTTCTTCTTTTCGATATGGGTGATTAATGGGCGATATTGGAATAAATTTTAGAATATTGATGGGAGGAAAAAGACAGTGTACAATGTAAATGGTTGATTTGTTAGTTGGCCAATTAGTTTTAAAATTATGATTTCGAGCAAGATGGTTACAAAGTGTTAAGAAAGTTGGGGTATACGAAAGATCAATTCTTTATTAACGATACTTTTATAGAAGAGAGCGAATTATTTTATTTTACAAATATTTTTTATTTTTGAACAATAATAATATTAACGATGAAATGGTCAATATTTTTTGAGCCAGAAAATGATTGAAGAAAAATAACTAAAAAAAATGTATTCATCATTAATATTAACTCACTACCAAGGGATACATCCACCATTACAACAAGCTCTGGTTTTATTTACTTAACAATAAACTAAGAAAAATCTTTTCATCATGAAAACGAGTATAACGAGCTAGTCATAATAAAAAATCTCGGTCATTAAAATCGCTCGGAACCACCGCAGTTAATGTATAAGTGTCGGCGCGCATAAACGCAATAAACGCTTAAAAATTATGAAGTAAGAACACAATTAGCCGCGCCATTCCCGATATTAATGAAATATAAAAAAATCCGCAATAACCGCGCGGTAAAATGGAAGAAAAAAAGAGAGCGGAAAAGCTCGCGTAAATCCACGAGAGGAGCGACAGAGTAGAAGGCGAGTCCAAGAAGTGCGAGCGAGACAGAGGAGGAAGAGATTACATTAATGAAATTACTAAAGATCGCGGGTGAAAGAGCACGCCTCCCCCGCTACTTTAACGAGCTCGTAAACGAACGTATTTGCTCGACTTCTTCTTCTTCTCTCTATATACGTTTTTTTTTTCTTCTACTTCTTCGAGCGCCCTCCTTATCGGGAGCCAGCCCTATATTCCGCACCTTTTACGATTCTCTCGGTGTTTTTGCGATTCCCAGAGAGTCTCTCCTCCTCCTCCTCCTCCACCTCTCGCGCGTACTGTCCTGCCACTATACTACTCGCTGCGAGATTTTACGATTCTTTGTTCTCGTGTTCCCGCGTTTATTTCTCCCCCGGTGTGAGTCCTTTCCCATGTCACCTCCATTAAGTCCGTTAGCGCGGGAGCGAGCAGCGAGAGCGCGCGGTAAATAGGGAAAAATGCCGGAGCATTAGCACGGGGACGTAGAGAGTATATATAGGGAGGAAAGAGAAGCGGCGAGCCAACCTCGTAAAGATTAACGGCTCTCCGGTCGCCGCAATCGCGAAATAGCGATCGAGGCTCCGGAAACCTCCCGGTAATTAGGTCGCTTTACGAACTCGGCCCTTATGCGGTCAGATACACCCTTTTGCTTTCTCTCTCACTCGCGTGTGTGCTAGCCGTTCGCGCACTTTACGCAACGCGGACAGAGGACAACGCGCGATCGGGACCCGATAACCACGTGCCGTCGCCACCGCCGCTGCCGAATCCGATTCGCTGGCCGAGTTTGATTTGTGGGCTGTGTCGTAGGGAGGAAGTGACCTGCAAAGGATGGCTATATTCGCACTTTGATTATTCTATTTTTGGAGTATTTTTTTTTTCGGGAATATGATTTATCGATACGATTATTTTTTTTTACCTTCTCGGGTGGCAATAATAGAGTTTAATTGTGACGAACGAGGTTCAAATTATCCGATAGGGAAATCGATAGTTTTATGCAAACTAATATACTACATCACTGGCGTATCTATATCGAAAATCAAAATGAAATCGGGAATTTCTATTATTAGAATAGATCCGTATCAGTTAATGCGATATTAATTAAGATATATTTAAAAACTATAGATTTGAATATCATAAAATAATACAATCAGAATATGCATATAAGGATAAATAAATAACAGCAACTCATATCGAATACAATTCATTTGACAAATCCCCTATAACTTCATACGATAACATTTATCACCGAAATTCATCCCATTTCGGGCCCCAATTCCCACTGAAGCACCTTATGTTTGCAACGGGCGTGCGAGCTACATTCCGCATGCAAATTACCAATTGTAGCGCACACAGTACAGTACTCGGCTCGTATTCAGGTAAACGCTTCGTACACGCGGGTGGACCTGCACCGGGCGTGTGTTGCGCGTATAACGGCATACTCCAGTCGCGCACTCGTATAACCGTGACACGGGACGGGCGGCGCGCAGGAGTACATATATAGGTATACACAAATAGCGTTGTTGCATGAACACGTGTATATATATAGTTATAACATATATGTATATGTGTGCTTGGTTCATCGACGCGATGAGCCGAATAAACGGGGAGAGGGAAAAGGCGAAGAAAGATCGGGAGCAGATGGCCGGGCGTGTGTGTGTGAGTGTATATATATGGATAACGTGATACGTGGCGGCGTCGGCGACGAAGATATTAATTGGCTGATTGGTCGAGATATAGGCAACGGTGATTGATTGATTGATTTTATTAACTTTCGTGCTCTCGCGCCGAGGAAGGCTATATATCGCGAGAGCACAGAGGCACGCTGACGCGGCCCGGCGTAATGCAAAAACAATGGGCTCATCCTTTATTTTTCCTCTTCTCGCTACGAGAGAGAGAGAGAGAGAAAGAGAGGGATAGCCATTAATATCGATTACTCGCGCCGGAGCTGCGATTCTTCTCTTTTTTTTCGCTTGTTATATGCATGCGCAAGTCGAGTCAAGAATAGTTGCCATTGTTAACAGTAGTGGCAAGAGCGCGTGCGAGAGAAAGAGAGAGAAGTAGCTGTCATAACGTATATAATCCTTGATTGGACGATTGATATGGTGGTGATTGATGCACAAAGTGCGAGCGATGTGTAGGCGCGCGCGGGATTCTGAGCATTCAGCGTGCGAATGAAGAACAATGGAGAGGCTAATTTTGACCGATAGCTAAGTGTTTTGTTTTATATATTATTTACTTGGAGTTTTTCGGGATAGAAATTTCATGGTTTTCCTTCCTATACCCATACCAAACGATCGCTGCACTCGATACGAAAGGAACCAACAATGAACAGATGGAGCTAAACGAGATTAGGTATATATATAACGCGGTAAGAGCAAAACGAATTCACCCCGATCGCTCCTAAATCTAATCAATTCAATATCCCGCGGGGGCTTTCTACAATCCAACCGTCGCTCATATAGTACGCCATTACGATCCGAAGCATCAGAGACACACGCTCATGTATATATACAGAGAGCCCCGTAGCCAGATCACGTGAACCTGCGGGGGTGGATGGTGAGAGCATGCGAGAAGCATAAGACATAAAGGCCAGGCCGGTACGCGTTCAGGATCGGTATAACCCAAGCGAGCTGCTGGGGGTAGGAGGAGTGTGGAACCAGCCGAACGGAAGCGCGGCGTGCAGTTGCGTTCGCTCGCTCGCTCGCTCGCGCCCGCCTCGAAACTCCGAAACTTGGACGTAATTACTCGCGTAAACCCCCATGTAAACTCGCGCGGCCTCTCTCTCTCACTCTCTCCCTCTCCCTCGTCATAGTTATCTCAGGCAAGAGGAGAGAGAGAGAGGCTAAGCGATTCGGAGGGCTCGCTTTCTCCGCAGCTGCGAGCAGTTCGAAATTGCTGTTGCTTCCTTCGCGGCGCCGCGGCTAATCAGCTGCAGGTTTCGCCTACTCGTTCTCTCTCTCTCTCTCACACACCGCGTGATAAAGCTATATACGGCTGTCTTGCTCGAGGTTGGGTCTGCGCTCGAAATGGTGGTGGAGAGGGGAGAGAATGAGAGCAGCCGCCGCGTGAGGGGGGAAAGTTAAAGCCGAAACTACGGGTGAGGGAGGGAGAGAATGCCAGTCTGCGGAAAATCTTTACGGTGGATAAGAGTGGCAAGATAAGGAGAGAGAGAGAGAGAGAGAGAGAGAGAGATGTACCTAAGAGCGCACGAGTCCGCAGCGCGCTTGCTTACGAGTTTCGATAAGGTAATGAGGTGCTTTATGGGTCTCGACTAGTATTTTACTATTAGAACGAGAGAAGTTTCAGCGGTGGATACGGCGACGACGGTGGGAATGTTTCGTACAAGCGTTATCGAATTAATAAAAGTACAGAAGTGTGGGTATTAAATATATTCAAAATTTCATTAATTCGGGTGATTCTAAAATTTTAATAAGACACGAGAATGATTAAATAAGTTTTAATACCCTTGGAAAAAAATATTTAGTGTTTTATATCCCTGAATTTAGAGAGTCTTAAAGATATATACCCCTTTCGCGTTCTCAGAATCAAGAGTATATAAATATCAATTAGGACTTGAAGCCATTACGGGAAACTTCTAGATGACTACTTTCAGGTAACGATTCTCGCTCTCAATCTCTCGCCGTCTTATTAAAAACCACCCGCACTCTCGTAAATTCCTCCTCTCCCACCCATCAATCCAGCCTTTCCCGCTCTCTTTCCTCTCTCTCTCTCAAAGCTATATAACACAAGAAAAAAAAACCATTCCATCGGCAACTGCACTCTACTGCCTTCTCTATACGCGTCATTCGAGCGCATATCCTCCTCGGATCCCTCGCGCATGCATCCTTTTCCTCGTACGTCGCTATGTATACCTCGCATGCATATTAGCCACAATAGCTGCGTCCTATACTGTAACGCGTATATACATATATATATACGTACGCGTATATGTATGTGCACCGAAGGGGTAACAAACGCGAAGCTGCATCGCATAGCAGCGCACGCGGATTGACGATCGATCGGGTCCATTCGCGAAGCTTTATCATTAATCAAGGCCCCATCGCGGCGGCGCAGGTGTATGTAGAAGCTGCACACGACGGGCGCTTGCACGCGCGCGCGCGAGGGAGAGCCGGCAATCCCCGATATCATCCTTCCTCTCCTCTCTTCTCTTCTCTCTGCTGCCGCTGCGTATAACAGCCGGAGAGGAGAGATTGATGGATGAGCCGTTTCAGCGCCGCGCAACGGGGATTTCGAGCTCGACTGCCTGGCGGATTGCCTATTTACCAGCGTTTACCTTTATGCGCCCGCCCAAGACACATATACACACGTGCCGAGAGAGGGAAAGGGGTTGCTGAGAAGAGACGCGTGTACGTATGCTTGTATACGGGAGTGTGCAGGCTCGTGTTCTGGAAAAACGGTAGGAAGAAGACGAGAGAGCTGGAGGAAGAGGTGGAGTGGTTGTACGGTAGCGGTTCGCGTCGATGTACCGACGGCTATTCATTGCGGGAGGTGAATGAAAAGAGAGAGAGAGAGAGGGAGAAGCTGATCAAGCACCGGCGAATTCATCGGAGAAGAGTGAACAGCTCGTGTGGAAAAGGATCGGTCGTGTGTGTGATACTTTGACGTGATCGATACGATTTTGATTTGACGTTGATGACGGACGGATTTGTGGGCGGCGCAGCTCAAAGAAGATGATATATCTAGTATTTTGCTTTTCAAATCTCAGCGTGCTAAGAGAGTTCCGCACGTGTGTGTAACTTTGGTATTATGCATGTTAAACTGCGGTTCTATTCAGCGATTTCTGGGCATTGTGTAACTTTGAATACCGGAATGAATGATTGAATTATACAGATTTGTCGGAACTTATACTTACGTATGTTTTTGGTAGTTTAAGTAATATGTCAGTTTTATTAAAACCACTGGAGGAACTCACCTAAAAAAGAAAAAAATAACATTTTTATTAGCAAATAAATCTACGGTAATATGTTTATTATAATGCATATACTAAATAGAAAATTATAAATTTAATGAACGAATACGTATATATAATTATACAAGTTCTCAGTACCTGCAGCTTTCAACTTGTGTGAACATTAGCAATTTCTCGACACACAAAAGACTACCTCTGAAAACATTCGCGGGAAAAGTACTAAACCAATCGGTTGGAAAAAAGCGCGAGTTCATTAATTACGCTCGCCGCGGTGGTCGCGCGCATATACAGCGTTAATTGCATCTTCCATGGCACACGTCGACAATACAGTGCCTTTCATCGGAGAAAGCGCAATAGCATCGAAAGACTCGCGTACATGTATACATACTCTATGCACACAATAACAGCGCTTGACTAACGACGAGGCTGTGGTGGATCGATGAATGCGGAAAGCTTCGACGAAAGGAATGAACGTATGCACGTATATATATAGAGAGTAGCTAAAATATACATATATAAAGTCCTCCCTTGTTTACCCCTGATGCCGTGGTGATAATTTTCGGGCTCTTGTAAGCTCTTCGGACACTAATGCCTCGTTTTATCGTTTCTTTTTCACGGTGGTACACACCGACTACGGCGCTTTAATTATCATATCGAAGCCTCCCCTTCGCTATGGTATGTTAGAAATTTAATTATGACGCCGCTGATTTTCCTCTCTTGCACGGTCTTTCTTCAGAACGGCACATCGAGCCGACGCGCGAATTTTATCGTTTGATGAAAAATTTCATCGTCGGCCTCGTCCTCGTCGTGTGATTATCATTTCTATGACCGGAATTAATGACGATAGCATGAATGGAATATTGGGGATTAGGATTTTTCTGAGTGTATGTATATACCACTGGCGTGTGTGGACAAAACTTTCTTTCATCCGCGAGACGAGTGGATTGAACATTGTGGTTAAATTTATCTTGGTGACTTATGAAGGAGTTTCTATTTAAAGACACGCATGTCTGTACACGTTATAGTCGTTTATATCGAAAGAGAGAGAGAGAGGCTGTATCGAGCTTAAGTATAAATTGAATGTGCGCTAAAACATTAATTATCGACGTTGCCATATACGCGAGGCTTGAATGATTTAATAATATATTCAATGAACTTGAATACTATTATTACTTTGCAGAATCGCGCTTAATTCTCGAGTAAATGACGTCGTAAATAAGAAAATCATCTCTACAAGCTCGAAGAGAGAGAGAACATCTTACACTGTTTCTGCACTCGCGTCCCGATAATATTTTCACCCGCGTGAATAGCGCGTTAATTATTCGTTTCAATTTCCGTAGCCGTCTGAAATTAATTACCCGCAGCGCAGAGGATTGCACATAGTCCAATGCAATTTCAATTTAAAATATCCTCACGTACATTTTTAAAAGATTACATCCCGTTCCGCTTAGCGCAGATACGAGATGAAATTCCCAAATATCTCTTTCTCTCTTCCCGCGCTCGCGCGCGCATGAAAAATTGCTGGAACTCCAGCTGCAGGGCGTACTCTCTCTCTCTTCCCTATATATACTACACTCCTCGCACGCGTACCGAAAAACGCGAAGCGAGCGAGCGAGTAGAGAACGGAAACCAAAAAAGGGTCCGCACGACGGAATAAAGACGAGATATCTGCAAAAAGAGCGAGTCTCTCTCGCCACCCAGTACTGCGAAAATATTCATCCCCGACGATCGATTCCGCCGGGGATCGCATGTAGATATATATACATACATATATAGTACCCACCGGTGGGGGCGACTGTACTCGAAGCACGTGAAATATGCGGGACAGTTATGCGACGGCGAGGACGAGCCCCGCGTGCCTGACTTCGTTTCCTCGTCGTTGCTGCTGCTGCTGCTGCTGCTACTGCATTGGCGCGAAATCATTAGAAAGGCGCGGCAAAAGTGCACGAGTAAAGTAGTTTGCATCGAGGGGTTGATTGGATTCGAAATCTCCAAGTTGATTGCGGCGGCGCTGATGTAGCGATTGACAAGGAAGAAGTGCGTCGTCGCTGCTGCTGAGCGTTAAAGAGTTTTAAGTATGCAGAGGGAGGTTATTGGATGCATGCCGCACGATGGCGTAGCTGGGGTGAGAGAGTTTGTGGTGGAGATTGGTTAATGAATTATAATGAGGTTATGGGATTATTGAAAAGTGGTTTTCGTATGAGCGAAGCTGCAGCTTTATTAACGATTCGATGTTGACATCGATGTAACTTTTTCTTGCGTAATACTTAAACGATTATACTTTCAATTTAGTGTTGAGTGAATATTTTATGTTAATAAACTCTATTATTATATGATTAAAACAACTCAATTTTATTAGTTTAAGTACATATATATAAGAGAAGGAGAGATCTTTAGATATTATCAGTGCACTCCATTACCCCACGTACATAAACACTGCAATAACCTTCGTATAAACCATCACAAGTTTAAAAAGCAGGTAGCATAAAATATGCATACCCAAGAACAAAGGTAAGTATCTCCACGTTAACCAAAGGCATGGAGCCGACTCTCTCTCTCTCTCACTCTCTTACCCGATATCTATCAGCGCGCGTTAAGTTACGGAGGCAGGAGAAGGAGTAGCAGCAGCAGCAGCAGCTCCTTAAAACAATTTCTCCCAAAAGTTTATATCTCGGGGAGGAGCTCGGCGAATAAAGACGATCGTCTCGCTTTTCCCTTCCCCTCTGCACGCGGGTCAAACTTTCGCGAGAACGAGCCAGGCTATCGGTGATCTAAACATTCGGGAAGGAGGAGGAGGAGGAGGAGGAGGAAGAGAAGAAGGCGAAGAGTCCCGGAGCTCTCCTCAATCTCCTTCCAAGGAACGCGGCGCGCAGAGACATCCAGTAAATTCAGGGGGGCTTGGTTGCTGCTGCTGCTGCTCTGCTGATCTGCTGCTGCTGCTGCGCGTACCCCGGCAACAGCTTTTCTCGCCAGAAGAGAGAGAGAGAGAGAGAGGAGCAGTGGTATATATCTCCGATCGACGAATCTTTAATTCCGGGGCCACTCGCGCGCCGAGCTCGTTTCCAGCCCGTGAAAGACGAGCGAGGAAGGACGGGAGCAAGAGAGAGAGGTAAGCTCCCGGCGATTCGCAGGCGCTCGTGAATCTTCCCTTTCGCAATCTTCGTCTACATCTCTCTCTCTCTCTCTCTCTCTCTCTCTCTCTCTCTCTTTCCTTTTTCTCTGCTACGTAATGTTTGTTTCTTAGACGGCTTGTATATATTGTATTTTTTATACCTGATTTCGCGATCTTGAATTGGTCCTGTTATACAAATTGCTTGTATATACGTAATCTAATAATTTAGGTTCTTCCACGTTGCATTCGAATACAAAAGATGATCTTAGAATCCGTATTGGATAACTCAATAAAATCTGTTTCTCTGCTATTTTTGGTCGAACCAGGCGTGAAATTAGCTTTAAATATCCTTTTGTTTTTCACAATATCCACATTGTCTAATACCATTGGATAAGAATTTTTTTTTTGTTATAAAGGAAGTCCAATATGTACATACGTAGATACAGACAAAGTGGAATCTTAACGAGAGCACGTTCTCTTATGGAGAAGAGTGGCTTTCGAGTCAATGGCACCTGTGTGCCGCTCGCGCGTGCGCGCACGTATTCCCATTTAGAAAACCATGGAGATTGCTTTCGAGATGTTATTGACGGATACTTGAATCTCTACCTCCTTGAAACTGAATATGCCTTGCTTCCATATCTCTCGGGCTGCGTATATCTCGTTAGCTCTTTTTTTTATATGATTTTTTTTTAAAGTCAAGTGGAGGCGTTCGCATATAACCGGATATTAAAAGTAACGTATACTTTATATTCCGATGTCTATATACTACTCGCGTAGAATGAAAAATATCCCATAGTAAAAAAAAAAGTAAAATAGTTCCGATTTCGGTGACTAGTAAAATCCTCGTCATGTATGCACGGTGAAAGTTTATACCGTGTCTCTTTAAAGCGATACACCTCTCAACGTGAGGCACTTCTCTCCCAAAATGAGCATTTGTACAATGAAAGGCCTTTAAACTATTAACACCGCGCGACGAGCCCGCACTCTCGACTCCTCTCGTCGCGTCGATTAAGCAACCATGCACAGAGAGAGAAAAAAAACGTCAAGCATGTTTACCATTCGCAAACAAAAGCCCGCGCGCGTGTGCGCCATGGCATGACGCTGTATATATATATATATATACACACACACACACGCGATGTTCCTCGAAAAAGCCGGAACACGACGCGCTCGCGCGCGCGCGCGAGATCGAGCGCTGAAATTTTCGACACTCTCGCCAAGCGCGATTGCAATCCTCGAGATACCCATCGACCTGGCACACACTATGTGTGTATATGTACGCTCGCGCCAGTCAGCCAGCCATCGACGACGAGTACATATTTGTATACGCTTTCGCGTGACGAGATGTTTGCTGGGGCATGACGAAAGCCCCCGACAAGAGTGAGAGAGAGAGGAAGAGAGATGGCATCGTGCCTCACGTTTTCCGCGTGCAGGCTTTCTATATACCACGTGGAACAGCTGTGGAGCGGGCGAAGATGCGCGATAGATATACATATATATCTACCAGTCGTAATATTAATCGCGAAAGAGAGTTGGTTTATTATGAGGACGGGGTTGCGGACGGGGGCTGTTTGTCAGTTGATGTCGCCGTTTTGTCCAAGGTCTGTGTTGCATATGAATGTGGATATATATGCTAATGCGAACAAAGTATGGTATATTAATAATACGTGGAAAGGAAGGGAAGAGCGGATGTATGGTAGTTGACACAAAACAGTTGACCGAAAGTAACTGAAGAACTGGGTTATTGGGAAAATAAGAAGAAATAAGAAGTTATTGGTACCATAAGAAATTGTTTAATTTGCATGGGATATTACATCCGTAGAATAAAGAGAACATGGTATATAGTGATTGTATAACCTTTAGAGGACGTTCTAATATCTCAAATCTCGACCCCTAATAGTTAAAGTAATTTGGGTTATTATCATGGAGCATATTCTCAGGCATCATCTATTTAATATTCTTGCATTGATATAATATGGATTAGTATACAACACCACTTTAAATAAAGAACACACCACGAATTTCATTTGAACTGATTTCCACATTATTGATTAGACTCTTTAACAGAACATGACATTTAAAAATCATTACTATAACCGGAGAAAATAAAGAGAAATCAAGTACAATCAATCTGCACAACACGACCCCAGTACGCATCCTCAGAACAACACAGCAACAAAAACTCACAGCTTACACGACCGCTCCTCCTGCAACATCTCGCTCGCTCTCTCTCTCTCTCTCTCACTCTGCAATGAGTGAGAGACAACGGTTCTCTCGCGGTGGCCGAGAGTGGACAGTGTCGCAGTATAATAAAGCCAATTGAGACGACGCCCTGCGTGTGAGAAAGCAGGACAGTTGAGAGAGAGAGAGAGAGAGAGCGAAGCCACTAAGCCCCTGCGCGTCGTACGTGAACTCTGCGCTGCGAGGTATTTCAATTGCGGCTTGTTACGCGGCGTGCGCTCGCGCAGATGGGCATAATGGCTCGCTCGGGCTCATAAGCGCCGCGAGATAAACGCCTACGCGCTTCTCTCTCTCTCCCTCTCTCTCTCTCTCTCTTGGCTAGGGGCTTTTCCCTCTCTCTCATTCGCTGGGATTACGAGAGAGAGAGATAGAGAGGAGGGCTTCCGGTCGGTCCGATTAAGGAAAAGGGCTTCGACACGCATATAGTAACGAACATATACGGATTTTCGTGACGCGTGTATAATAACAAGTGATGGATCGGGACGCACGCAATCATTCAGTTGGAGAGATTGTCATCGTCGCCGCGGGTGCGATCCATCGTGTAAGCTGTTGTGTATATAATATAAGTGTTTCGGATGAATCGCTGCTGTTGCCGCTATGGCCCAGGATTTCGCCGTCTGTGAAGCGAACGTTGCGTCTCTCTTGATTGGATGATTGCGCGAGAGCGACGGGTTTGGCGGTTTTGAGAGAAAACTTGTGTACTCGCGTGTGAGCGTCGTGTTATTTACGGATGGAGCCTGTTTAGACTCTCTTATCGTGATGTTTCATCGCGGCAATTATTCTATAGAGATTGATGTAATGCTCGGCTCACGTGAAAGTAGTAGATCAACTCACGGCGTCATGGTTCTTTCTTTCCTTATTTTTTTTTTAAAATCTTTCTGACCCGCCGCGCTTCATTAATTACATTGAGAGGTAAATTCATTCAGTACCTACTTTAAACCAGTTTCAAATGCATAAATATATAATCCTCTCCTCAGCTACATATATATGAAAATGACAATTATGAATAACACCCGTCGGGCACGTAGGTAGTGTGTTATTTACGCGGAAAATAATGCTTTTAATGCGACAACTACGCTAGCGAGATGCGACCTGTGCGTATTTTTATTTTTGTCCCCACAAATAAAGCGAACGCTGCAATTTTTCACGAAAGCGGAGCACAAGCGCTAGCGTACGCGTCTAAATTAATTGCTCTCCCCGCGGCGGTGACCCGCGTTGCGTACTATATATAGTAGCTCTAGCCGCGTATAGTAGCGAAAATTCCTCGTTAAAATTTATCTCTCTTTCTTCTCTCACCCGTCAACTTTCCCCGATGACGCGCGGGGCTCGTATATTCGCGTAAACAGATTCGCGCATGAAAGCCGCGTGCGCTGCGCGTTAAAAACATCGCTTGCGCGCATAACAAAAAAAAAAAGAGAAGCAGCAGCAGGCACGGCGCACAGCAACGAGGTGAAAAATAAGGGAGTTTAGCCGTGCGAATCGCGACGGGTGTGTATATGTATGTATATGTATATATACGTTGTGCAACGCGCGACGAAATGAAAATCAAGTCGCGCACCGGCGATCGTCTCTATATATATATACATATACTACTACGTACTCGTAGCGTTATATTTCATTATTCTCGCTGTCTCTTGGCGCGTTTTTTGCTATTTTTGCAGTGTGCGCAGCAGTAGCAGTAGCAGAGTTAGTTCTTTTGTGGTCGTGCCGGCAGCCGCGAGTAAAAAAAAAAAATATGAAACGGGCGCATCTCGCGCATGAGCAGCAAAGTTAACAAACGCGCGAGAGCTCGGCCGCAGGTTTATCGTATCGAGTTCGCGTGGAAAGAGAATATTGGCCGTACGCGCGTGCGCTTGTTAGGCGTTAGAACTCTCTGTTCATGAATTTCTCGACTGTTTATTGTCTCGCTGCCGTTGGAATACAAAAGGATCAACAAGATTTTATTTCTAAAAAAAGGGCGAAACGAGATCGCGTTGTTATTATGTGGCGTGTCCGACGGGCGAAAAATCTACGCGAATAGGTGCGTATATACACCGTAGAGCAGCGAGTGTCTACGACCTGATTTGGCTATTGTTTAAAGCTAAAATATACATATGCTAAGCGTATTTACGGCTTCTTATAATAAATTCCGGATGAATTTTAATAAAACGCGGTATTTGTGTTCCTCTTTATTTTTACATTTTTATATAGATACATATATATAATATGCGAATGCACTCATTGTAAACAAATTCTACATAAATATATAATGAATAAGGGAAAACGCGAAATGAATAAACAACAAGCTATGTTGGTACGTACATCGCAATAATGTATATCTGGAATAACACAATATGCAGGAAAAAATATCACGCGACATCGTCATTAAACATCAAATTTTCGTCTGGCGGCTATATTGAAAGACCTCTCTCCCAATACCGCATCCGGCGTTAAAAAAAAAATCAACACAAGTTCAATCCAGCCGCGATATTACGCCATTGGGGATGCGCGCATTGCAGTCACGTAACCGCTCATTCATCCACACACACACACATACACACACACATATATATATATATATATACTCACACCTCCGCCCACCATCCCGACGCTTTTCCGCGTTGAAGGCGCCGTTGCCTCGCGGCGGCGGCGTCGGCGACTTTTATATATTGTACGGGGGAGTCGTGCAAACTCGCGAAAAGGTCGAGCGGCGCGATTGTTGAACTCTTCGCCTTTTATATATGCGGATGCGTTGCTTACATATATATAAACGCGCGTGCGCGTTGACGCGGCTCCTCGGCTATATAGCAGCAGCCTAGCAGCAGTTCTCTCCACTCACTCTTTCCACATGGGAAAGTTTATGCGCGCGAGTCGTTTTATGTATGGGTGACGGCACTGCACGCGCGGCAATTGAGTCCGCGTGCGTGGCGTCGTCGTCGAGCGACGGAGGCGCGCGCTCTGCATATTATTTAATGTGAGCGATCGCATTTTTCGCGCCCCGAGGTGCACGTGAGGGAGAATAAGAGTATGTGGTTCTGGTCTGAATGGGTGTTAAAGGGTAATTGATATATGATGATTAGACGGGATTTTTATAGAATTTTATTTTTTGGTTTGTTTATAAATAGAATGTGGTTTGGCTTATGTTTTTAAATCAAAGATGTGACGGAGTGGCTGACCGGCCATTGCGATGTAAGGTACCATCAGCGTACCATTGGCAAGGGAGCAACAGGCAGGTGTCGATGGTGCGATGGGGAAGAAGAGACTTCAGCTCACCTTCTGTGTCGGTGCCCAGCGTTGGCGTCGGTCCGACGAAGGGTCTGGGGTGTCTTTTTCCTCGAGCG
>JAYJLV010064939.1:0-16712 GCA_036873485.1 Torymus texanus
GAAAGGAGAGATGCGATGATAAACTGGTTGAGATATATGGCAGAAATACTTGCGTTAATTAATTGACTTGTTATTTTCGGTTGATATTGAGAAAATTTGTATTTTGTTTTCGGTAAAGATGTTACAAACTGTCATAATTTATAGAAATCAGATAATTTATCGGAGGTACATATCTGTGGTTTCCCGGAATAACCGAATAAGTCCGGATTTTGTATCTTCAAATATGCCTTTTTCATTTACCACTTTCAGTAGTAGCAAAAATGTTGCCGTAAAACTACAATTCACCCGAAATGTAATCAGATAAGTCCATTTTCCAAATTTTGTGTCCGGAATAACCGGATAAGTCCATCATTTCTTTCGTTTATCGTAGTTATCATTTATTTTATCTATTCAAATTGAACGTGAATATGATTGCTAATATATATTTATCTTTTGAGTTAATAAATTCCTATAAACTTTCAAATTAAAAATATTTTAAAATTTTACAATATTAGTACAATACAAATACAATACAAATGGTCGTAAATTTAATAGAAATGTCAGAAAAATATAAATTTGTTGAATAGGTTAGAAGAATTCATTCAACAATTGCTAATTTTATAGATTATTGGCCCGTTTCATAATTAAATAAAAGAATACGCTCTAAAATAAACGCGAACCGCATACTATCAGATAAGTCCACAGTTCCCGGAATAACCAGATAAATCCATACTTTTTGAATTCTTACTCGTTTTGAATGTATCAGAAAATGTATAATCTGTTCGAACCAGCGTGTAAATATGTGTTTTGAACGTGTCAATTGACTAGTCAAGTATCGCGACTCATCTCGTTTCTCCCGATCTTACATATATAAGTTTGAACATTAAAACCCGTTTTATTCGGAAACTCAGAAAGTGAACTTATTCTGTTATTCCGGGAAAAGCCACAGATATAATAGACTTAAGATCAAGTGAATTATGCAAAAAGATAGTTTAATCATGAGCCTGAAGTTTACATCGTTGGAGTGCAACGAAATAATTTTTAAAATCAATTAAAATTATTAAACAATCGAAACATTATCTAAACTTTTATTCTAAAGTTATTTTATACAATAAAACACTAAATCTAAACTCAAAATTAATATTAATTAATAAGTGTATCTTTGAAGTAAAATAAATTTTTTCATTTCGTTGCACTCCAACGTTACAAACTTCAGACCCATGTTTAATCATCATCATGATAATATAAATCACAAAGGAAGTAACAACAGATTTAACAATGTTTTTATATATGTAATATATAGGTTTTCGATATTTATCATCATGAAAGAATATTACAAAACATAATATTTTTTTTGTTCAATGCTGTTTTAATTAATATGAAAATGATATCAATTTTTGCTACCTACAGTCACGGACACGCAGTTACAATTAAATTATAAAAATGTGAAAAGTAGAAAAAACAAATGTTACGGTTTTCGTCTCGCCTCGGAATCTACCGATAATCATCTTCGACATCGATGACATCAAAATTTTCCAGTTTCCAATAACGATTCTATTAAATCTTTCATTTTTTCTCGCCTATATACCTATATATCGTCTCATGCGCGCGCGCCCGTTCGGATTAACCGCACTGACGGCGATAAATCGCGCACGAGACGACAAAAAACCGACGTCACCCACGCGGCGCGTTCTTCCGCGAAGAAAGAATTCCACCTTTTTGCCATTGCTGCTACTGCGGCGTTTTTGTACTTTCAAAATTGATCGACTGTCAACCGCGTCATGAATAATATTCAGCGGAACGAGCGAACAAGCGAGTACACTGTACGTGTGTGTCTCCTTCTGCGTTATTATTCCTGGATAAATCTAATACAAGAGTTTCCTTTTCGAACTATCCGAATGAGATTAAGTCACAGTTACATCATAATCATTGTGTCGGATTTTTTTTATTCCTATACTCGTGCGTTAGCTCAGACAAGGACGTTGCCAATGCATTTTGCACGTTCCACGATAGCGCGCGTTTTGATTTTTTTTTTTTCAGATCACAGACGGTAGATAACATTTTTTTTCCTCGTTATAGTTTTATATACGCGTGAGGGAGTATATAGCAGTATGCATGAATGTGTGATGTGTGTGCAACGCACGGTTCGATCTATCCGAGTTAATTTGCAATTTTTCGCATGGATGAGGCGAAACGTATCGTGGTTCGCATATTATATAGCTTTAGAAACGGTTTAGAAAAAAGTCATCTAGAAAAAAGTGGCGACATAGAAGCTTTGCTATACTACTAGTTTTGTTAAAAAGTATAGATAAAACTTAATGATTAATGATTATTCGTGTACGACGAGGGGAATGAAATTATCGATTTTCGCATGTCAAATCAACTAATTAGAAATACATCATATTAAAATGGTATATAAGTTCGAAGCGATAAATTAAATTCATTAAAAGTTGAATATTGCATGAATAATTCACCTAATATAAGACTTTCTAGTTCTGTCTTGGTAAGTTGATATATAACTCCACAATTCAGTTCTCATCGGGACAGCAGGATATTATAAAAATGTTTATTTATCTTGTTTACTTTGCATAACCCACCCTGAACTCGAAGTGTAATCCTATTTCATAAACGATAATAACATTGTCGTAAACGTGATAATAGATAAAATTAATGAAAGAGTAAAACGGCTCTCATCAATAAGCTTTTTATCTGACGCAATCATCTTAGCACCTCACTCAAAATCCGTTCAAGGTTGCGCAAGCTAACGAGAGAACGCGTTATTATATATAGGTATATATACGAGAAGCGGCATGCGCGTGGCGTTGATTAATGTCAAATGTCAATATAGGCGCGTCATAACCTCGCGGCGATGCACTATATAACCTATACACATTTACACTATATACATACCTTGCTCTGGAGAACGGTGTGAACAGCCTCAACGACGCGAGCGAAGTTGCCCTTGCCTAGCAGACCCTTTATCTGGTAATTTCCAACGTTGACCAGAGCGCGTCTCTTATTATAATCTTTTATCGCCTCATTGTCACTCGTCGCCGTCATCATCGACGTTGGTCGTGTCATTATTCCTATACGCTCTTCTACAGCGGGTGGATCACTAGGTTTCGGCTTGTTCTCTCTCTCCTCCCTTTTCACGGATTCTGTGCACGCATTAATCGGTCGGCGATTTTTCGAGACGGTGGCGGCGGATCAAAGGAGAGAAGCGCACGCGGCGCAACTTTCAACCTCGCTTGACCGGGAAAACGAGCTGAGAGAAGAGAGAGAGAGAGATCGTTTACGTACGCCTCGTGTAACAGGCACCGACTTGAAAAATCTATATAGATGCGTATGTGTTATATGCCATGGTTGAATACGAGTGTGAGAGAGATGAAAGAGAGTTCGGTCGAATGACAAATGAGTGTCGAAAGTTTCGCACGCGGGCGCGCGTATAATATATCAATATTCAGAAAAGGATCCGCTCGCGCGCCCGCGTGTATGCTCACATATACCGGCACGCTGATTGATATTTGATGATGTGTTTTACTGCTTTGACGATTTTGCGCGCCGTGTATGAATGATTATTCGCCGCATTATATGCCTAGAGGATAATTTTCGCGCTTGCGTGTCGATGCTGTCTCAGCATATAACGCGCGTAAAATGAAATGGATAGGCATATAACGAAGGTGATTGAGCTCTTCTTTATTACTCCTCTCCATGGTGATAATTTATATTTCTTTGTATTGAGAGAGATGTATAGAACGCTTTTATCATGGTAATTTTTTGATAAAATATAGATGATTTATTTGAGTTTTTTTTTGGTTCTATGAATACAAAAAGATCAATATCTGATTTTGATTAGAATTTAAGTATTAAAAGTTTGATGAGAATCTACTACTAACCTTCTTATGGGATTCAGTTATTAAAATAAAAGAAAAACTAAACGTGAATATAAACGTCAAAAAATTTATTATTTTTTATAAAATCTATACGTTACAATAACAAATATACTTTTGAAAATTTACCTGGAATTTTCAATACAGTTTATTTTTTATATTATCTGTACAGAATTTAAATATTATATAAAGTTCACTCAGTAACAGTGTACACGAAAAATGTCATGGAATAAAAATCTGATTATGAACTACCAAATAACACTAGTTTATACCTAAATAAATTATTTCAGTAATAGAAACTTTGCTTAGGTCTTCATATTTTATTCATGAAAAAAAGTATTCGGGATTAATTTAATAACGTTGGCTTTTTTATTATCTAGAAATATATTAAAAAGTTTATTCGTCATACTTCTTAAAGAAATGTTTTAAACAAACAAATACTTGAAAATGATGATTTTTAAACCAGGAAATGGTATACATCGGTATTGATTTTGCTACATATAGTACTAACAGTATCGTGATAATATAGCAGTTTCATAAAATTCAAGTAGCAATCTTTCTTATGTGTCGTCAAATTATGAGCTATCAAAATAAATAATGTATCTTATGAAAATTTTAAAGAACTATATTCAATTACAGGTAGCATCTTACAGCCATAATCAAATATAATATAACTAGATCTATCACTACTGCTATTGTTATGAAATATACACAATTAATTAATAAAAGCTGTGATCAGGCCTAAAGTAAAATTAAAGGTTTATTGTATATAAATTAAAACACGATTTACGTATGATATATTAAATTCAAGAAACCATTTTAATAGACGCCTACTTGTGCCAAGAAAAACATGTATAGTATAGCATTCATGAAAAAGTTCGATTTAGGTTATATATGCAGGCCTCGAATAGAGTCATTGTTTTTTCTCCCCAAGTATATCCATAGGCTCTTCACATAAGATTATTAAAATACACATGAGTCATACGATAGAGATATCGAAAGCTTGCTCGTTTTTAGAGACTGTTTATCTATAGCTGCTCTTGAAAAGCGTGCTACTACGAATGCCAATCGATTTAGGACGAATCCCAGGAAAAAAAGTAAAATGTGCTCTCGGCGAAACTAATGCGCTGTTAATGTGCCCTCATTACGCCTGCATCTATATACACGCTCGCGTATGGCCATACGCATAAACACGATATTATATATATATATATATATATACTACTATGAGCAGCGGGTATTGCGTTATGAGAACGCTACAGAAAAAGGCACCGCTGTATACTGATATTAGCCAACCAAATCGACTGCTGCTGCTGCTGCTGTGGCTGCATGTGCCTGGCATGTGCGGCACGAATGCGCGTAACAATATTTCTTGCGAGGGCGCGTTCTTACGCAGCTCGTTCGCGCAGGCCGGCTTTTTTACCCGAAAAAAAGAGAAGCATGGGTTGGAGGTAAGGAGGGGAAAGAAGGGAGAAAAAGGAGGAAAATAAACGGAACTGCGCAAATATGTAGAGCACACGCCCGCCCGCGCGTTCACGTTCGCCTTGAGTTTTGACGAAATTCTTAGGCCGTATTTATATCCGTGTATATACACACACACACACACGCATGTGCATTCATAAATTACTGAACCTGTATCGTTAAAAAGTATAGGCTATTTTTAATATTCGTACCAGTGTAACTGGCTAATTCGTATGGCCTTCGACAAGTCTCTATTTTAGTTTTTTTTATTGACTTCTAGTGTACCTAACACGTGCTCACACGTATAAAAGTAAAATGTAAGAAATTCATGCTTAAATGTATACATATACATACATTAAAATAAGAATTAACATTTTTTATATCATTTTGGAATGCCATGAATTTTTTGAAGTATGAAGTCCAAACCAGCAAGAAGTATAACATGGTATTAACTTTTGTTTTGTTTGAAAGGAAAAGTTTTTATAATAAGTTAATAAGCAATTATGATAATTTAGAATTGCATTTTAAACAAAGGAAAAGACATTTAAAATGTTTTGACAATGAGTATCTTTGTTATAGTGGGGAAAATTGTTCATTAAAAGCAAGAATCTGGCATCAATCGTCACGCTTTTTGCAAGTTTCGAAAATAGCGATTATGACTCGCCATGCAGGCTCGCCTAAACAGAGTGCTGAAAACGACGGTTTGTAATCAACATTTCAAATCTAATCATTTAATATTCTATGTTTCTTAAATATCTAAACTTCTAGCTTTTATCGCTGAAATTAAGTTGTATTATTTACTGAAGTAGAAAACAAGAACTGTTGGCATATTCCAAACAATGTTTAAAAATTTTCTTTAAAGTAAGATGTATAACAATTTCTAAAATAAGAAAATGTTTTCTTATGAATGAGCTACGTTGTAATTTTGTCAAATTTGTGTGACATGTACAAGCTACCGAGCTTTTATGTATGTATGAACATTAAGAGAGTAATGCGTAATACGCGCGCTTCTTCTAAATATATTTGTAGCTCCGAATACAAAATGCTTGAATACTCCAAATTTGTTTCCGCATGAGAAAAGAAAAATGAAGGTTGCATGAGTGACGAGTTGAAATGCTCTCATACTCAACTGAGACGAATTACGTCACGTATTGAAAATGCGATAAAAACGTGGAATTTGGTTTCATACTATACATGTAGTAATGTGAAGAATATTTTAGATTTATCTAGATTGAAAATCTTCAATTATAAAGCTATCAATCTTTTCTAATAAATAATATAGTAACGTAAAATATATCTTACAAGATTCAACTGTTTCGAATTTGAATGAGCTGTATTATATATTTATTACGTTATTTATTTTTTTATTGTAGAAAAATACATGCTAAACGTATTGCTATACTTTAGTCTTTAATATAGAATGAATTAGTTTATTCTAACAATAACTATCTGAATCTTTAAATATCTTTAAACTGTTCGAACTATACCCTGAATCAAACAGCTATTAGGTACGGATATTCAATAGATATTAATAGTATATTACAGTACACAAGTTGAAGCACTTTCTGATTCTCGTATAGACGCTTATCTTTATATCATAATATTGCGTCTCAATAATTCAAAAGTAAAATGAGAACTGACATGAAAAATGTCAATTTGCACGCAATTTCTTGTAAAAACAGTCTTTTGCTTATACAAAAAAGAACTGTTGTTTATCGAATTTTAAAAACAATAAAGAATCACACTGTCACAATAATATTTTATGAAAATTTCCAACATTATTCTACGAAGCAACTAGCAGAAAAATTCATATAAACTACGAGATCGCGCCATTCGTAAAAAAAACTCGCGCCTCTCGCATACAGAAAATCTCGTTCTACTGCACTTGACACCATCAGTCGCCGCTGCGCTACCAGTATATAATACCGCCTGGGGCTACGAATCGCGAATAAGCTCCTGCGCGCGGCTTGCAGAAGAAGCGATCGCGCACTCGCGCGCAAGGCGGTATAACGCAAACAACTCTCGCAGCTGACAGGCAGTGGCGCGACGACGACGACGACGACGACGACCGCCGTGAAAGAAAAGTCGTTTCCACATTCTCAAAAGGACAGTCCCCCAGCTCATTCTGCCGCCGGCGCGGAAAACGAGGCGATCCTCAGGTGTATATAGCGCGAATCCAGAAAACAGGAGAGAAGAGAAGGAGATATAGGAAGGGGCACAGGGAGGCAATTAGCGTAACTAGAAATGATTATGAGCGAGAGCTTTATTTCTCTCGAACGAGAACGTTCGATCATTTGTCCCGGTGTGCGTCATCCACGCGAGCTCGCAAGGTGGAGATAAAAAGGGCTGATGTATATATATGTACACGAACGAGAGAGAGAGAGAGAAAGAGAGAGCAAAGTCGCCGGCCGGCTCTCTCGCCGATTTAGCTATAATCGCGAACGCGAGAGCCGCCGCGGGGCCGAGAAACGAGGGAGAAACCGAGTTTTTACGCGCGAGCGACTTTAGTGCCTCCTCTCTGCTCTCGCTGCGCCTGCGCTTCTTTTCGTACTGTGCACGCTCATCCGACGTCGAAGGTCTGATAATTATCATTTTTATAGAGACGTGGTGGTTCGGGAAAAAATTTTTATTGAAAAGTATAGGCGCACACACATACTTGTCAGCGAGGCCGAGAAACGCGTTATATACCACTGGGAAATCGATAACGCTGATGGTTTGGGAAAAGCAACTGCGTATATATGTATTATATATGGATGTGATGAATAAAATCTTAATTAAAAATTACGATCGATAAAATTGATGATGAAGTTTATTCAAGCACTTCCAGTGGTAGTTTAATCAGGAAAAACAGATATCTGATGCAACAATTCTGATGCAAATGTGACACACGTGTCTTGATTATTAGGAAAAGAAAATGCTGCCGATGACAATTACGTTAGCAAACTTGCTTCCGTGAGGACACTATAATGAATTTGCATTTTCAATTGTAATCGTTTCGTGTGATTAAAAGAGACGTAAATCTAATAATTAATTAACAAGGTAAGTCGTTTATTCTAGAATTTATTATTTTCCAAGTTATTCTTTTTAATAGCGCATTAATATTTCTCACTTTTTATTGAGTTGAGTTAGAGTTTCATATGTACACGACATGCATTACTCATAGTCTATCATGATATCAGATCAACGAAAATAATTTTACAAATGAAAAAAGTTTTACAAAAAGAAAAATGGAAAATTAATATTTCAAACGAATAATCCGACAATAGTGAATCGCATAAAACATGTTTATCTTTCTGCATATTACTTTCCCGGCAAAGTTGAATTTTAAAATTACACGTATATAAAAACTCCAATTCCCCCATTTATCTTCAAGCCTCTTACGTGCGTCCCGCACTTAATTCAAATTTACGAATCTCTCTAATAAATTAACGACTCTATAAAATCTCCAGGAACGCCTCAGTTTTTCCAGGAAAGAACCGAGATTACGCTACACACCTATACCCGCATTTTCCGACATGAAACGGTGTTTTCGCTTTCTCGCGCTTCATCTCGCGCACGTGCCGCTCTTCCGATCATTACTGTCATTATATACGCGCACTTCTCTCCTCTCCCGCTGACAATAAGCTGAAATTAAGTAGCATCCGCAGCCGCAGTATACATATACACGCGGCCTGATAACGGACGTGCGAGCGGCGTAACAACGTTTGAGTACACATGTAATTTGAATACACATAAAAGCACATGCACGAAACGCTCTCGCACAGGAGAAAGTATAAGAGTGAAAGCTCCCGGTAAATGCGCAGTAAAAGATCTTGAAGTATGTATGTGAGTGTATATGTACGCGAGAAGATGACGGCGACGCTAGTGGACAGTGCAAGCGCGAGGATACCGATAAAAAAGAAGCAGCCGCCAGAAGAGACGCAAGTGGATCCGACTGCAAGGACGTCCACTAAGACGACGAAGACGAAGACGACGACGAAAAGAGACTTCGCCGCTGTGTTGCCTGAGGCTAGCTTCAAACGAAAAAAAAGAGGGAGGCGTTATACGTGGCTCTCGGTCGCAACAAGAGAATTGCGAGGTGCTTTTACACATACAGCTGGACGGCTAATTTTAAAATGAAGATAAATGTTTTTCTTTCGACGCTTCGCGTACACGCGTCTTACCTGCAGTTTCCTCGGCAAAATTATTATAATAAGCCTGACGCAGAGGGGACTGCTATGTGTATTATATAAAATACTGCATGCGCGAGGTACAATATATACGAGTATATAGATACTTATATATACTGGATGCTAAAAGTAATGTATATTCATATCGGTCAATAAGGTGCTTGCAACGCGCTATCGATTGACTGTAATGTTTTTGTTTCTTGGATTATGAATTCCGATACTAAGAGGATTAAACTTTTTCAGAAGTATTTAGTTTTTTAGTTGTGCTTCGGGTATGATGCTAATAAGAGCGAAATGAAAATAATTTCTGTAATATTGGATAGCATTGTTGAACACTGCAAAGGAATTAGTGTAAACTCCTTTAGAAGGTTTGTAAAGTCCCGTATTGTTTAATATAGAGAAATTATTCCTCGAATTTCTTAGCGACCTTTGTAATTATTTTAACTGTAATTAGTATTATAAAAAATTGGCATTAACTAAGAAATCGTTGTTTCTATGGTAGTTTATTAAAAAATGAAACAGTATTTATTACTTACAACTATTGGTACATACCCGAGCATAGTATTATTCATATAATTGATATAATAACAATAAAATTAAAAAGATAAGATATATGAAACGAAGAAGCATAATTTATAATTAGGTTAATTACGGATTATTTTGTGATTAAACTCGGTAATTTTATACCTAAAAAGAAATTACGAATCCTAATTAAAGTTAAACCTTACATTTTATTTTTACAATAAAAGTATTATCTAAAAAATATAAATCGTAAATAAATTAATAAAGTTTTGCAGTTATCGAGAATTTACATATAAAATAAAAAAATTATTGTTGATTTATTTTAGATATTCTAAATTGAGAAATATTTTTAAAAAATAGTATCGTAACTAAAATACGTTGCTTATAATTTTATTTAGCCAGGTATCCTATATTATTTAAATGGCCCACATTAATCATAACGAAGCCTTTAAGGCTTATATTGTATTTCTATTATATAAGGTTCATATTACACAAGATTCACAACGAAAGTATTGTATTTTAAATTTTAATCACGACGAAAATATTGAAACTCACTTTTTGGCTATTTGCTATAGGAAAGTGTCAGGTTCCTTAATGACAGTTGCGATTTCAACTTTTAAATGTGTTTTTCATATGTAAAATAAATGATTTTAAAAACTGCAATAGAAGGACATAAAACTCTAATAACTAGAATTATGGACGTTTTTAGTTTCATTCGAAAAGTCCAAAGTTTTCGCATAAAAAATAACACTACATAAAACGAGCTTTCATTTGCTTTCTCAGAATTAAAATATTTAAACTCGTTGCAAAGTTATGTCAGTTTAAAGTTGAGCAAAGGAATAATACACCAAAATATATGTTTTTAAAGTTGGAACTAAAAATTTAAGCGATTTATCAGAGCATTTTCGCTGCTAAACTTTAAACTGTCATAAGTTCACTAGAAGTTAATATATTTAAATTTTCAAAAAGCAAATAACAGCTCATTAACTGTAGTTTTACTCTTGTTTTTGAGAAACTTCTTCATAAAATAAAACTAAAAAGGTTCTTCACTATATTATCACAAATCATTAGAATTAACTATTACAATTTTCTTCGTACATATCTGCTACTCTCAATGCGGACCGGTAAAAACACATGACCACGCGCATAATCATGAACCGAAATAAAGAAAGACACGATGACGATACCGCGCAAATTCGCGAGGAGATTTGCATGAGCCATATACACATATACACGTCCACGAAAACATGACGGAAAAGCTGCATTACTCGAGGCCAACAGGAAGCCGCTATCTGTAAGTCGCGAGAACGCGGCTCTTGGGTATCACTCGCCCGACACACTCCAACAGCTGTTCCCTCTCTGACTCACGCTCGCCGCCGCCGCGCACTCGCCTCGTGGCCTTGGTCCAGCCGTAATTGAGGATTATAGCCACCAGTGTATACGTATATATATATATATATACTTTTCGCCGCTTCGTTAATAGTGAACAGCGCGTGCGCGCGAGCTGGTAATTAGCCGCGAGTGCACGTGCAGTCGATCGCGAAAAAATCGTGAAAATTCACTGTACAACTCTGACGAGTGGTAGCGCGGTATGTATAGATATATATAGTATGACACGCGCGTGCGCACGCTGATGTAGCGGTTTTTCGCGAGAATTTTTCGTAAATAGCGCAAGAGTGTAGGCGAATAGGATTTTTCTATTTTTCTTTTCGAAACTCGTCCGCTAGTTATGCGTATACATATATATATATGTATACATATATATATAGATGTATCCGTGTGGCTAAACTTGACACTCCGCGTGGCTCGATAAATTCATGCTAACTGCGCTTTGACTTTATTTGAATTGCTGGGAGGTAAATTTGAAATTCAAATGGTCGTAGGTCGCGGCGCAAACACAATTAGGATTATTACGATGCTGTTGTAACTGGCTAGCGTGAAAATCCTTCTCTGCTTCTCTCTCTCTCTCTCTCTCTCTCCCTCTCGCTAGTCGTTGGCCATGGACGCGCGCTTCTGTGAAATTATATAGAGTCCGCACTCGCCCGCTCTTATATACTGTTTCACCGACTCTTTCATATTTTTGCCTCGTTCTTTTTCTACGCTTGCTACAGCGTTAAATCCCCGGAATTGGAGAAACGAAGAGAAGAAAAAAAAAAGAGAAAGAGAGAATCGTAACTGGAACATTCGGAGAGTTTGCTTGTGTACTCTCGGGGGCAAATAACTGTTTGACGTTTTCAACGCGCGTATACACAGTGCAGCGCCCAATTACCCCGTTGCGATCGGCTACCTGCGGAGTGTATATATAGTGAGCATGGCAGGAGCCTGTCGGATTGTCGATAATTTCTATGATTCCGGCCGGCGGCTACCCTGCTGTGAGCGACTCCTTTTTCGAGACGCGCGAGGTGAAGAAAAACTCCCGATGGCCGCGAACTCTGTATACTACCTACTGAGAAGTCTGCTATAGGGGATAATGGTCATTTGTTGATGTATTTGTTTTACCGTGCTTGTAATAACGGATCTCGTTGACGTGTAGTCATTTTTTTTTTGACAGGTTATAGAAGATCTGGGAAAGGATACATTTTTAAAGCTTGTTTCTTTGGATTTCATTAATTTTTATGCTATCGTAACTACTCCAGTTCTTGATCGGAACCCGGTTGTTGATGATTTTTCCACAAGTTTAGATTTTCTTCTGTCGTAACGAGAAAAACATAGTTTAATTGCTAAGAAATCAGTATTATACATTGTATAACACAAAATTAAAAAAAAATTAATGTACATGCTTGATCAAGAATTAGAACATTGTTATGCCTAATTTAGATTTTTTTTAGATTAATTTAAATGATGCTTTGGAACTTTGGGAGATAATGTTTTAAAACTTTATTAAATCACGACAAATATGTATTATGAAATAATATTACTCTTGATATACGAATAAAATCAAATATTATCCAACATGGTACTTTTAAAGTGTTGAATTACAAAAACTATAACGTTCGATCATTATGTATCTAAGTTCATTATCACCCATTAACTTTTTATACTTAAATTATGCAACAGAAGCACAGAACGATTTAAAATGACCTTGCACGTTTTTTTTCTTTGAAAAACTCGTTTTCTAACAATAAAAAATAAATGAATTGCAATTCATTTCTGGATTTGATATGACTTAGAGTCACATATAACCATTTATTATTCGACTGTGACAAAATTTAATCTGTCACATATATGATGAAAAAGTTTGTGTGGATCACAAAATGCATTTATATACTATTTATTTTAAAATGATAATAGATCCGGTTGCTCACAGTTCATTTAATAATATACATGAGTATTGTTTGGACTTGTATGTGAAATCTCACGAAAAAACAATAGTTTATAGTCTAAGAACGCAAACGTGCCTTTCCGAGTCTCCCGCTACCTAATTTTTTCCTCTTTTACGATAGGGAAAACTCAGCAACTGGCCGTGACCATATGCGCTCGAACCTTCCTTAGGCCTCAATCCTTTTTATTGCTTAAGCCCTTAATTACTTCGCAGCCGCTTCCAAATCCAGAATATTTCTACCAATAAATAAAACTCCGAAACGCACACGAATTTGTCGACCACATGTGCAGTGTGTGCAAGCAGTGTCATAAATGACCTTCACTCAGGGCGCACTGTTCGCACATGCAGAGGTCTAAAAAACCGTGACGCCCTCCGCACCGCCGACGCTACCTACCTTACCTCTTTAACCTTATAGGAGACACAACGGGCAATCTCGAATCTGACACGAGAGCGAATAGAACGAAGAAATAGTTGTCGGGCGCGTCATACTTGTCAAAATATAAATAAATTTTCAATAGAACTTAACACGGTGTCAACTCTGTTTTACCCTTGAAACAAACAAATATATACATAACGATTCAGCCATTAATGTAAAAAAAGTTTTCACATAAATCCAACTAAATAAAAAATTCCAAATTAACACTACTGATATGATTTTAATACTTTTAATAAATGAAAACTTTAGCTCTGAATAGAAAAACATTTCTTTTCCTAAACTTAAGCATATACGTCAACGTCATATCACCAATCATTTATCTCCAAAAAATTTTCTCAACCCAATAGTAATACAAGCATGTTATTAGCCCCTTTTCATTCCAAATACACGCATGCACACACTTAAATGCGCAGTCAGACATCGATAAGGCTCTCGCAATTGAACGAGTGTTTTGACAGGTCTCGATAATTCCTCGTCGCCCATGTCGCGCGCTTGTGCTCGCGTGAAAGCGGGGGGGCAGAAGGAGAGTTGTTTGCGAGTCGCGGCGCGGACAACGGGCCCACTGTGTGCTAACCAACTCGCGACACACACATATATACGTATACGTATATATGTACGATCGTAAAACGCGCGTGCGTGCGTACGCCTGCGTACAATAATATTGTGTTACAGCAAACGAAATGTCGAGAGAGGGAAAGCTTTTTTTCGATATCACGTACAATGCCGTCTTTGAGGACCGAGCTTCGGCTCTCCGCGTGCGTTTTTTCTCTCTTCGGGGAAACGTCCGCGTGAGCTTGATAAATCAGACTGATATCACTGCGACACGCTGTATCGATATACGTACGCGTATGTATACAAACGCACACACACGCTTGTTTATTAATCGCCCTCTAGCTCATTGGTAGGTCGGTATATGCACGTGTAACTTCATACTGGTGAAGTATATAGAGGTATAGCAATCGAATATTGGCTTATGATGTATATTTTTCTTGAGCTTTGCTCTGGAATGTTTGATTCATTTATCTGCGGGTGAAACAACAGAAGTTCGGCGAAAAATGCTCACGAGTGGGCTGCAGCGACCAGATGCAGTGAGTTATACTCACTTCCGCAATCTCCCTCGTTACGTGTTACACATAAATTAATGCCGTTCCACGTTACTCGCCGCAGCCGTTTTACTATTCTACTTCGGTGATGTAAGTGCTTCGACTAATCATTTCTTCACTCCATCTATCAGTGGCCTTATAGTTAATGTTGAACATACACTCGAGTAGAAAGTTGGAAACATGTTATGTTTTTAATGAACATAACGTTCATTTAAACATATTAGACTTAACTTTAAGAACATTAATTATAGTGTATATATATATATATTTGCTATCTCAATATCTCATGTACATATCGCTTCTTTTTAAAATCTAATTCCATGATTTTTATACCTATACATAAATTGCAACGACAACCCATATACCTATATACATGCGCATTATCGAAGCGAAATTAAGACGTTAATATTACGTCAATTGAGCCGACAATGAAATTACAAACGATCTATATAAAATTTTCATCGCGTTGATGATTGTGCAACGCAAAAAGCGTTATATATATTTATAAAACAAACGGTTGAACGCGCGAGTGCGCACGCGCTAACCATGGCATTGTATTAGGAATAAATCTTTGAGGCGACTGATTTGAAAAGTTTTCCACGCACGTCGTACTCGCTCGCCCGTGCGCACGCCTCGGGTATATACATATATATATATATATATATATGTACACACGTTAGAAGTATATAAGGTGGCCTCACCTGCAGGGTTACGCGCGATCATAAATTATAACGATCGTAAATGGCCCCGATCCATTTTCATAATGTCGTTACCGGCACTGTTTCGCGTGTACGTTAGGCATTTCTTCTCGCACGTTGTTGCTTACTCGCATTTCGAAGGGGCGCTGTATATAGAACCACCCGGCGATAAGACGCCACGAAATAATGCGCATTGATACATTTTTTCTCCGCACTTCGCGGCTTGTTTAACGTTTCATTCGTTCGCGTTAGGTTTTACGACGTTTCACACCAAATTTTATGCATATTTTAAGGATACATTATACCCACTGTGAAATGAAGAAACAACATGGTGCTCTTATATTTTTTTAAGATGGTTACTATTGTTGTTATTGTTATGGTCAAATTCTATGCAAATTTTTGTCTAAAAAATTTGACTGTATACTGTGTAATTTATTTTTTAGATATACATACATTTGATTATATAGAAGGCATTCAAATAATATTTTATACTAAACGAATAATGATATTTCTTATATCACTAATTCTACGTGTGCTCATTAGTTTGATTACAAAGACCATTGCAAATTATTTTGCAACAACAATAATCCTTCACGCAATCATGGCATTCCCCATTTTAAGCACTTCATTGTGAACGACCTCCCGCATATACCATTCAACTTTACGCACTTTCGAAACGAAATTTATCATCGCGAATTAAATAATTAAACTACAGCTGAATCACGAGCCCACGCTAATGGGCAGCAGGCGCATCTATAATATAATAGCCTCTTGACGATTATCGTTAAAAAAAGAAGAACTGTCTTTGCGCAAACAATGTGCCAATAGTAAAGACTGCGGTTACAATCAAGACGCAGAACAGAAAACGAGACAAGAGCAAGTAGGGTTCCCTCTAGTTAATTGCTAAACATTAGCCGTTGCTTTCATGATTTATTATCTTTGCTCGTGAATCGTCCGCTCGCGCCTATGTCGATTTGATTGACGTACGCGAGACGCCGCGTAATTACTTCAGAGTGATCGGGCAATAAACGCAGTGATTCTCTACGCGCGCGTGTTGTGTGTGTGTGTGTGTGTGTGTGTGTGTGTGTGTGTGTGTATATATATATATATATATATATATGTGTGTGTGTGT
>JAYJLV010064970.1:0-16707 GCA_036873485.1 Torymus texanus
CTCTCTCTCTCTCTCTCTCTCTCTCTCTCTCTCTCTCTCTCTCTCTCTCTCTCTCTCTCTCTCTCTCTCTCCTTTATAGTCGAAACCGATAAGAATTACCGCGCGTGTGCGCGTGCGCGCGCGCCGTTTTAAAAGGCCCCGCGCGACAATTTATCGTCGCAAGTATATATACACTCTCGCGTTTGCGGCCGTATATGCGTCGAGAGCACAGTGCTTTTGCGCAACGAAAAAATTGTTGAGGGTCAACTAGTCATCGGCTCTGCTTTGCGCTGTGCAGGGACCCCTGAATCATCTTGTGCCTTGGCAATGACACTTTTTACAGCTGGAAATCGATTTACGAGGAGGCCCGTCGTGTGTACGCTTGTGTGTATATATATGCCTTTGTGCGTCTCGCGGCTAATTGAAAGGTTTTTTTTTTAAAGTAAGCGGGGGTGGCCAATATTCGCGTGGTATACCGTGGGTGGATGGAACGTGGTTGTGATGCGAAGTTGGTACAAGTACCAAAGGATGTTTATGGATTATGGTTGAAATTATTGATGGGATTTAGGTTTACTTGAAAATATGTAGGTGAATTGATGTTATATTACGTCATGTTTAACGGCGTGAATTTTTCGACATTAAATTTAATTAAATAGCCTATTTACCTTGACTTCTTCGCATTTTCCTCGCTTTAATGATCAACTATAAATCATAATCATATAATTATATACATAAGAGATACGTTGAACCAAACCGGCTTACTGTATAATAATATTTTAGGTATTTCCTTTGTCCTCTGTCGAGCGATTAAACATTTTAATCGGCCGAAATTCAAACCATCCTTTTTTATAGCTCAATCACGCTTTATAAGACATCGTAAACCCCATAGTTAATCATGAACGCGAAATACTTCCTTCCCAAGTATGCGCGTACTGAACCATTCAAGGATACTTAGTACATCTCGAATTACCCGCTAACGACATCAAAATTGTAAATTGAAAAAACGAAAGCCCTTCAAAAAAAAAATTGGTATCGTGCGCCCATCATCCTCCAATTATAGCGTCGAAGCAAACCCAACTTCTTTTCGCTCTCAGTTCTTATAATTTCGCCAACTTTTTCTACCCAGCATTGATATTATTAAAGTTCTTATAAAGACACGGAATTTATGGGATATTAAAGTCGCGCAATTACAGCTCACGGTGTGTATGTGTGTGTAAAAGGAAGAGAGAGAGAGGAGAACGTGCAAAGTTTACAGCTCAACGAAAGTTACACCGTCACTGCCTCCGCGTCAAGGATGCCCGTATTAACACGTTTATACGTCTCTCTGTACGCAAGCATGCATACTCGTGGGAGGATGCGGAAAGGTGAAGGGGAGGGCTAACGAGGCGAAAGAAATACTATAGCTTTTTATCGTCGTGCGCACGCGCGCGCTCGTTGCGAATTAATTTTTAACCGCGCTGATTCTTTGTTTGCCGAGGCGCAGCCTGTAGACGATTACGCGATTACGTTGCAATTTTCGTAATTAAGGTTGCTTAATTGCAACGAGCGGGCGCGAGTTAAAGGTATAGTAGCGTCGTGTTTTTGTCGCACTTGGGATGATTAAAACGATAGTTTTTAATGTTCGCTGTAGCTTTTAAGGAGTTTGAGAATAATTGTATAATATAAGTATGGAATTGAGTTGTTTTATTTTCTAAATTGTTCTTTGAGTTATTTTTCTAGTTCTTTAATGGAATTGTCTATTTATACCTTAATCTGTCGATACCTCCATATTTCTGTGCAAATTTCTATAAAAACCTCGGCGAACTGGCCAAACTTAGAAAAACTTTTATTGAACTAGATAACATGCGAAATTCCAATTAATTGAAATTCTAAACCTGAAAATTCAAAAAAAAAGTTAGAATCTATTCATTTTCTTTGCCATAGCAAAACAAAAATCAATCACGTAATAATAGAAAATATTAAAGTACTACAATAATTATCATTGCTTTTCTCGTTCAAGGGCCGCTACACGCAAAAATAAAATGTAAAAGAACAGGAACAGATATAAGAATAACATGGATACGTATATCTATATATATGAGGAACAGGAACAGTTACAGGACCAGGGCAAGGTGTTCCTTTTAGCTGTTCCTGTTCCTCATATATGTAGATATACGCATCTATGTTATTCTTATATCTGTTTCTGTTCTTTTACATTTTCTTTTTGCGTGTAACGCCCTCAATTATCTAACGTTATGCCATCCCAATTGCCCACAAGCATCTCACCATCCCAAATTTTCCCAATTCTATCCGCCTCCACGTAATCCTATATTTATACACAACGTTATTAATTTCACAATACTACTCCCCTCCAACCCGCACAAACCTACCCACAACCTCCGAAACTGGAACTCCGATATATATTAATAACCGCGTGCTCTCTCGTTCGCGGTAACTGGATCTCACGTCGCGCGCTTCCGCTGTCGACTAATTAGTGCTCAACAACGTGGGGCGACCCTCAATGTGCCATGACTGCGTTGTCGTTGTCGTCGTAAAAGTCCTGCTGCGTGCGTTTATCACGTATATAATCGGGTGAAGGTTCGTCCTTACGTGCTCCACTTCACTGAGAGCACCAGGGACATAGCAGTATAGTATAGTTGTTGTAGTATAGGTAACTTTCGCTCGTGGATGGCTTTGTGCTTTTGCTGTTGATGCTACTGTTGCTTTGGTTGTGCAGAGCGACATGTCACGGTTATAAAGCGATAGTTGCATGCTGCTACTGAAGTAGAGGATAATTAAAATTTCTGTTGGGAGGAGGGTAGAGGGGAAAGAGAGATAGTTTGGAGAATGAAAGAGTTTGGATTGGAAGTGTAGGATAGTTTCTAGAATAGAAGGTTGAAAATGCTTGTTATTTGATAGATTCGTAATGTTGTATAGTAAAAAAAAGACGTTTTGAAATTTTTAAACAATATGTCGTGTTATTAAAATTTAAAAAACGCTTTTGTGATATTTTGTCTACAAAATTTTAAAAGAGCAATTTTGTTGTTTAATTTCACGAAACCTAATTGACCAGCTACGTTGATTTCTTTAATTAGAAAGTATTTTTAATATGAAATGTATAGTGTTTTAAAGGTATATAAGTCATATATGCTAAAATTTTTAAGCCTTTATTTAAATTCTATCCAAACGAACAGTAACTACTTACACCATTAGTACCAATTCCCTTCCACTATTCGATACTGTTACCCCGATGACGTGTCTCGACTCTCTCCGGCATGCATCGCAGTTGCATCTTAGCCGGTCATCGATCCCACACCAATAATAAATCATCCTCGAGTAAGAAATCGACGCTTCAGCGACCCGTTTACCGTTTAAGGAGCCTTTCATTTAGAAACACATTACGCGTATGCCGACTGACGATCTCATTCATTTTCGCCATGACGACGACGATGCTTCTCTTCGTTTCTTTTGGCCTGTCTGCCTGCAAAAATTAAATATAAATATATATTCAATCCATAAAACAAACTGTCAGTTTAACATTTGCATAGACCAATATAATAAAACTTTTCAACGAGAGATCAACGAATTTCTATATATACAACGCATACTTTTCACCTAACCCAGCGGTAAAGTAGCCAACTTCGCACGCATTACTTTCATCCCGAAAGCCTCCTCAAAAGCCGTTAATTTCAATCGCTAATTCGCAGCCTCGTAAACCGCTCATTACTAACCCACTCGTTCTCTCGCTCACTCGCACGCGTGCAGTCATTACCGCCGCGTGCATACCTTCGACTTTCAATCCCATGGAAAAATCTTCTCCTCGCGCGCCAAGAGAGAGAGAGAGAGAGAAAACTGCGCAAAGGTCGGTTCCGCATGCTGCTGCTGCTGCTGCTACGGAGTGCGATTAAATTAGCGGACCGATCGTTTAGCGCGCGTGGCGCAATTACGATTCGACGCGGTTGCTCTTTCTCTCTCTCTTTCTCTGGCGCGCGCGAGCGATCGATACTTTATTGCGGCCATCGTTCTACTGAGGTCTAATGAGCTCGCAAGTGCCATCGATGCCCCGTGCTGTGTTCGTCTTGAGAAAGTTGCGGTATACGAGGGTATTATATATAATGTTAAGAAAATTTTCGAGGTAAAAGAGTGGCAGAATTTTTTGCTGATGGAAAGTGTTAATGGAGGAGAGAGAGGTGGGAAAAAGTGACGGTGTGGGAAAGCGTGATTGATTTTCGGTTGGGAGTTGTGTGAAGCTTTTCGTTGGCTGTTAATTATGGAGATGAGGGAAATTAGCGAATTTCGTGAGTTTTAGAGTTGTGTAATGCGTGGAGGTAAAGGAAATTAATTTCGGTAGTATGCCAATGTCACGGTTCTGTTGATTAATTGTTAGCTGCCGACGTTGAACGGCTATGTAAATGCACCGTGTAATTCTAAATAGATAGTAAATCTTCTTTTTTTTTTTAATAAATGAAAACGAACGTATCTGTTTAAATTTATCATTTTATTGTACACATTGATACATAAATATAGTGGAAATGAATATTTTTTAAACTTAAATCTTAACCAAATATGTAGAAACCTACAAACAATAGCCAACGCAGTACTTCACAGATCGCCTCGATTCCCAATCAATCAGAATAATTACTCGGTCGATTACAACCTACTTCATAATAGGACATCCCTAGACATCGCACGCACGCGCTACTCTCAACTCAGTATAACACACGAATCGTCCGCTTCGCACACGCGCCAGCACATGCCATCGTTTCCATCCACCCACGCGTTCCCTGCCATTTATAATCGGACTTTCCGGATCCGCAATGCCTCCGCTCACATACGGAAATAGAGTCCGGACCATCACAACAAAAGCATAAAAACACACATACACATACGCGGCAGCGTCGGAGGAGGAGGAATTACACAAGTATAGAAGACATTGCGAAACGCGCGTGCACGCTGCGAGAACAGATTATCGATATTACATACGCGAGTTGCGCAGTGTAATGGGCCTCGTAATGTTCATTGTTGTCGTCGTAGTTGTCGTTGAAAAGGTCGTCGTCGGGTGTATGTTTGGTTCGAGAGGAGGCCATCGTGATTGCGATTAGTACCTATAAGGCAATTCCGGTTTTTTAAATGGTCACGGTGACGCGTGCAATTACTCTCTGCGCGTTGTGGTGGTGACGCAACGTACGTGAATGTGAAGGTTAAGGTTCGGGAGTATTGTATAGGTTGGTATATATAGTAGTAGAACTGTTGTCTTGCCTATACGTATAAACCATTGTTTCGTGGATATTGTGGTAAAGTTTCTTATGGATGCTTTGTACGATCGGTTGGTGTTGTTCTGTTTTCGTTGCTATATACGCCCGGTATGTGTCTTTAGCGCGTGCAGTCTCTTTATGATTAATGACGTGACTCACCAAGACGAGATCACGTGCTGTTGCACAATTGCGAAAGGTTAATTATAGCGTGCGTGTCGGCCAGGGTCTTGCAATTTCGTGAAATAATCTAAATGCATTCTAAAAATAAAAGATCCTTTAATGATCGATGGCCGAGATCATTCGATTCTGACTTTAAAGTGACTATACAGCGATTTCAGATTCTGGTGACACAAAAGTCACGGTGTTTCGTAAGATATATATCAAAGGATATTTATTAATGCACGTCAAATATGGAAATGATAAAGCGTGCGCGCATGTATACACATTGCGGTAAAAATATTATTCCACATTACTTTAATTGCTGAATATATAACCCGCTAATGTCCTAATAAGATCCATAAACCTCGATCAAACGTAGAACCGTCGATTGTCCTGATCTCTCCTCCCATAAATAACCTTATTTCCAACGACGACGAAATTCCCTCCCGCGCCGCGTCGCTGAGATAACTTAATAATTCAAATTTCATGCATTAGTGTCGATCGTAATCGCGGCGCAGTACTCACCGCTAAATCCGCAAAGTATATAGCAACAGCAACAGCAGCAGCACTCCCTCGAAAATCAGCATGAAATTTCGATTCCGGTCGCGCGGCAGATTAGAATTTCAATTGAATAGGCAGCAGCGTGCCTTTTTTTTGACTGGTGAATTAAACGTGCAGGGATTTAAGGTGGGGCGATGGTAGTAGCCTATGTGAGAGCAATGCCGGTTAAGCGTATTTGCTGAAAATATCGGTTTCGGTGTTGTTTAAAATAGAGCATAATTGCCAACTGAATTGATTTTTTTGTTATTGTGTTTATTCATAAAAGTAGACGTGAGAATGGATGGATTGAAATTATCTATTTATACCGAATGTATTAAGCTCCGAAGAATATACGCTGATAAAGATTTTTTTACGCACGTGTAAATATCAATGTATGAAACGTTCGAATAGTGGTGGGTGTTCTGATCTAGGACGGAATTAAACGCGACTCCCATTCGCGGGGCCGGATTCACGTGGATCGATGCTATGCAAGGGAAAGCGACATCAGCGATTTCCTTTGTCGTGGTATTAAACGTAGAATCGATTGGCTATGTGCATTATATGTATATATATGTGTATACATATACCTATGGCCGGTATCTAGGTCTGTGACTGACAGATTTTATTTCAATGAGACAGAATAGGTCTTATTATTAGAGCATTTTTCCAACGATGCGGATGCTGTATTGATGATTAAGTATATAAATTTATTTTAAGATCGTTATGTACCTGCGGTTTATTTAAGAGCATTATGTCATGCACAATAGGACCGCTTATGTACAATCGCGCTTATATCATCAAAGCCGTCATGTAGAGAATCAATTAAATAGTAGTCCACGTGGAGAGTTACATAACTCATTAATGCACTATTCGTGTTCCATTT
The DNA here is from genome assembly GCA_036873485.1 of Torymus texanus. NCBI lineage: Eukaryota > Metazoa > Arthropoda > Insecta > Hymenoptera > Torymidae > Torymus > Torymus texanus. Next base: position 6,796 of record JAYJLV010064970.1, read on the forward strand.
GTATCCATTCATCCATGATTCCGTAACTAATAAAGCTCAAAAATAATGACAAAATCTCGAGTACGAATCTGGTAAAAAAAAATTAATTTCTTATAAAAAAAAAAAAAAAAAACGATGTATATAACCAAGCTCATAAACTTTTCCAATCAACGTCAAACCGTATTACCAGCTAATATCCATGAAAATATCAATACCTCGCCGTCATCAGCGGCACAGCAGTCAAGTAACTAGTCGCAGCTTGATAACGACACTTCACTTGCTCGCTCATACAGCTAGCGAAGCATCATCCTCTCTGCTCCCGTGAAAAACGATGCTTCCATCATCCGCGCGCCTAAGTATTTCACGAGTGATTGCATGCGCGCATGCTTCACTGTATACCCCAGCTAATCTCGATTATGCTGATACGCCCTGTATATATACGTGGCGATCAATCACAGCAGCAGCAGCAGCGTGTATTGTATGCAAGCTCTCGATGCGCGCTGTAATCTCAGCGTTTCTAATCGCGAACGCGGAGGGATTCTCGTTTTATTCCTCGTCGGTAGTGTAGTATACAGCCGCGTAATCGATGCCCGGGTTTCGCGCTGAATACGTATCTGAGGTTGATTTGTGCTGCTGTTGCTGATGGTTGATGTTACCGGAGATTTTATATATAAATGTGTGGTAATGGTAGCCTGAGGGTATGTTTGTCGTGTATTAGTGGGAAGAGGGAAGGCGATTGTTTTTATGGGAATGCGGGTAAAAGTCGCCGAGTAGTCGTGGGAGGTTATGCAGATTTGCGTCACAGAGAGCAGCGAGCATAATTAGTCCTGCGAATTGTGGGACGGCGGCCTATTTTATGCAGAAAAGAAGGAGAGAAAGATTACGTTGTTGGCAATAAAAGTCAAGCTCAAATTGTTATTAACTTGTAGTACATATTGTATTGCAATAGACGCTGGTAGTAAATGTCGTGCTCACTTGTTTATGTCCGTGTAAAGACACGGAATATCTGGAAATAATATTCTTCTAACGATATGCCATGTTAAGTAGAAGAATTTTACACTTTCATTTTCTAATATGCATTAACCAAAAAGGTTAAATTCACTTGTTAATTAGAAAATTGCGAGTTACGTCGTAGATTAATATTACACAAGAACCCTCGACAGAATCCGCCAATTTATCACTTCGAATTAGCAATCCAGTGTTAACCAAATGGCACAGCATCAGGCTCTCGTCGAAATTCAAGCGCGAGCAGTTATAGCTCACGGCGGTGGGCTAATGGACAAATTGATGGCCAGAAACGGCGCCGATCGCCTGCTACTCTGGACGCTGAATGCAATAGTCGCGAACGTCGAATCGATTGGAGTGTTGTTGGTCGAGAGAGAAAGACATACATACACAGCGCGCGTGTACGTAGGTACCTTCGAGCCAACTGTCTGTGGCTGCGAGGATGAACATCTCGCATGCAAATCGTCGTGGCGCTTGCCAAGTGCGGGGGGCAATATGGGTGCAGGGAGGAGTCGAGAAATCATTTCGATCGAATACGGGTTGAAGGGAATGATGAGATCGATGAGCAAATGACATAAGATCTTGTGCTGTTAGTATTTTGGCAAAGTGGAATGGAGTTCAAGTTTTGCGAACGTTTTAAATTTTTTTAATCTAGATTTTTATTATAATTATAATTTTACTATTTTGTTAGGTTATATAAAATCTTCGCTATTTACTCCTTTGAAATGTGAGAAGGTTCTTTTACGTAAATTAAATTTACTCAAAAGAACGTGCACTAAAGGGAAAGAGCAAAAGAGCAAAGTAAAGGGAAAGCCATATTAAACTGTGCTGCTATTTCATTGAGATCAGTATATATGATATTTTTTTAATGTTATTAATGTAGTAGTATATAGAAATTGAGAAACCGATTAAATTATATTTAAGAAAATATTAGTATTATTTGCTTCAAAAGTATTTTAAATAAGCGCGATTTTATGTTATGTATGAATTATGCATATGTTAAGGAATAAGGGGCCACGAAATATTTATAATATGGCACAAGTTTGCTATTATGTTGTTTTGATTTATAAAAAAAAACCTTCTCTTTAGTTAAAAGTTTAATCAACATTCTTCACTATTTAAATAATTCATCATTTAATAAAGTTATCATGATCGTCTATCACGAAGAAATACTATCGAAACCCCGGCAGTATACTAAATTAAAATTAGCATACCCTGCACTTAGGCCGAAACTCTTATTGCAACGTATAATCTCCGAAACCATAGAACTCTCGAGAAACCCCGAAAAATATAAGACCCCACGAGTCCTCTGTACCTGGACGCGTACCAGCCATCAACTTTTCCCTCGCCTGACGTCTTACTATATAGACGAGCATCAGCCACGGCACCAGCAGCTCTCGCTAACCTCGCATAATCGCTTCATTATGCGCCCGACGGGCTCTCTGCTTTCTATAAATATACATGACCTTCCCACTCCAGTGGACTTCGGCTTACGCGCGCGCGCGTGAGCGCAAGACGTTGCTTTCTGCCTTCCTCTTCTTCCTCTTTGCCTTCTTCTGTCCTCCCTCTCATCCTCCGTCCGATTTATTATTAATCACCCGTAGATTCTCCCGATTGCCGTCAAAATTCCCCCGGCCGTCTAATCGCTCATTCGCTCGTTTCTCTTCGCACTAACTAACCGTTTTTGCATCTTCTCCTTTTTGTAGGAGGAGATCGGCGAGATTATAGAGTCGGTACCGCCTCCACCGCCGGTGAGAGTAGCGCCGGAGAAGCCAGCGCGACGGGCGCCGCCTGATCGCCCGCTCAACGAAGAGGATCGCCCTCATCATCCTGTTCCGCTGAGTAACAGTAGTAGCTGTAGTCGCTTGGTGAACGGAGATAGCAGTAGCAGAAGCAACAGCATTCGTCGACGTAGAGCCGAGGTACCACGTAATGATTGGTCGGAGAACATACTGGCCGAGTTCAATAGCATTATAGCCCACGAGATCAACGAGCTCACTAAGGCCGAAGAGGAGCGGCAGCATCAACGCAATCAAGATAAGAAGCCGAAGCAGCGTTATCGTGAGCTACTCACCGAACTTGGTATATCTAATACGGACAGTAGCAGTAGCAGCAGCAGCTTTTTCGAAGAGCACTTTGCGATACCCAGGACCAAAGAGCGAAAAAATGAGACGACGACGGATAAAACGTCGAGTAGCCACCACCAGCATATGCTGAACTCGGATTACGACGAGCCGAGGGATCAAATTAAACCCCAGCAGCGCAAAAGGATAAGCGGTAGTCTGCCAGGTGACGGGCTGCGGGACGCCACCAACTCGGACTACGACGAACCAGCCAACTGCCTCCTTGACACAGAGTTGCTGCGTATTAAACAAAATAGTTCTAGTCTGCCGAGCGGCTTCGACGCTCAGCAACGCTATATCAACGCATTACCAAAGAATAGTAATAATAGTTTAGACAAACAGCAGCAATACCGACAGCCGCAACACGAAGACGGATCAAACATGTGGCAGGTGAAGCCATCCACGGATCCAATGCCCCGATCCAACCGTATGCTCCGCGCCTTTGCTAAGGCGTCTAAGGCCAGCAGTTCGGAGGATGCCAGGGCACAGCTTCCACCACAACCATTCCAGAGGAAGAGCAGTTTACCGAACAACAGCCTAATGGCGGGTCAAAAGAAACGTGCATTGACAACGAATCATTACGGAAAGATCCAGAAGGCGAGGTCAGGTACTACCGAACCTGATTATGAGGAAATTCACGAGCCAAATATGTACGAAGTCATCGGTAAGTCCAAGTCGCTAGATAATAATGCCGCGAGGTCAGCACCAAGTACACCAACTGAGGTGAAAAGGACGCCATTCTCGAGATTGCTAAGGAGGCAAAAACACACGCCGATCTACAAGGATAGCTCAGCTGATGCTGTCCTTGTCAGAGTTTCATCGCTACCAGATCAGGATCTAGTAAATCTATCAAACGACCAGCGAGAAGAGACAAGGAAAGCGATGACTACACCCGTCAAGGATATGGATTCATTGAAGAAGAAGAGAGCTATATCGCCGTTGACGTGGAGATCCGACGCCACGGCAAAACGGCTATCTGAATCCGATAAGGATGTAACGCAGATCAGTCCAGTGGAACTGCGTAGATTCCAAGTTGGTAACAAGTCCAATGGCAACGATGTGGCAGTAAGCTGCGATTTCCCAGAAGCAGAGAGAAGCGAAGTCGATGGAAACGTGAGCAGCGATTACCCCGTTGCTGGGAAGGTCCAGGAGAATGGAGATGACAAGACATTCCTGGACGAACATAACTCCAGATCGGTTTCTGTAAGTTATTCTTTTTTTTTTTTTTAGTTTGTTGTTTAATGATTAATGTTTTACGCTAACTTGGTACTTTTTTTACTGCTTATTATTTGTTTGGGTGGCATTAAGATGTGGTATTTTTAGGCCACCGCGTCAAAGTAAATCTCAGTCGTACCGTTTCAAAATAAGACAGTTCCGCTTATTAATTTCCCGTTCACATTTATAGATATTGTAGTTTATTAATTTTATAAAAAATTCAAGTGTATTTAAAGATTCATGCTTTCGTACTTTTAACGTTTAACCATTTCTCTAAGAAGAAATTTATAGAACCTTTGTATCCTTTTTTTATTAAAAATAAACATTTAATCTATTTTTTACACCTCAACTATTGTTTTTTTCAGCTTCCTATAACGATACAATCTTTGCTCTCTCGCCTAACAAAGAGTGGCGGATCGTGCTGTCCGAGCAGTCCACCCATCGATGGCATACCTTGTTCCGACATGGCTACGCAAACTTCACCTGCCATTTCTCGAAGTTCAAGTTTTACATGGGTCAGCGATTGCGAGTCGCCTCACCATGGTAAGCCTTGGAACGATGAATGTAAATATGCTACAAACTTTACCATCTATTGTTTAGTTCATTTTTTACTATTAACTTCGTCTATATTGCAGATTTGCATGGAGACTCACGATCGTTGCAAGACGAAACAATTCTCAACCCGGCTTCTCCTCAAAACACTGTTGATGATGATAACAGATCATCTTCTTCATCACAGGATCTTCTTCAAAGCATGGACGAAATATCTTCCGGTAGTCTCTCGCCGGACACGACCGATCGAGCTTCGCCGCTGGAAAGCGGAATCGGAACGGCCAGCCCTCCGAGAAGTACTGATCGTCGGATGATCAAACGTGAGTTTAAAAACCTAAACATTATATTAATTCAGTAAATGGCGGCGGTTTTTAGAGTAATAAATGGGTGAGATATTTTTAAACGCATATGTTTGTTTTACAACTTGTATCGCTTTTATTCGCAAACGATGTCACCGTATTGAAAGAACTTATCAATTACGCTGGCATACAAATGCTTTTAATTGAAGTATACCTACGCACGTGCTCTGTGAGTCTATTTCTCGCGTGTGACCTATATACGACTGATAAATTACAATGAACTTGTAAACTCTGAAACAGCTATTGAAACCTGTTCAATTACTATGAAACACATTGATAAGAGCTTAATGCAACGTTGCAGAGGTCGAAATTATTGTTCGCGAGTAATTCAAACATAAATAGATGTGCATTTAGTATAATTTATGTAATATTTCTCTGTCTCAAAGCATTTATATATTACACTTTTATAGAAAATATTTTGTGTACACACATAATATTATTATAATATAATTTTGTTTAAAACTAAATCAATTTAAAATTCATGCATTCGTAGGAATAAATAAACCAGTCAATCATAAGCTCTCAAAGTCAATTCAAAACTATGATACCAACACGTCGGGGTCCCTAATCTAAACCATCTCCCAAAACCACGAATCTCCCTACATCTCCAAACTAATCATGAGAACCGTGTTCACCTCGTTCCCTCACAGCAGCGACGTGCTCGACAACGACGCCTACACCAACGCCGACGCAAGTGACCTCGTCGGCGCCCCTGCCATCTCCCCCTAGCAGCAAGTGCCACCGCAAGGAGACGTGGGAGAGGATACGCCGCCGGCCGTCCAAGCTCAACTGCCGTAACCAGCCGAACGGTGGTGGCGATTGTGTGTGGGTGAAACGCGAGAGTGTACACACGCAGACGCGCGACGTCTATTCCCAGGAGGCCGTCGACAGCAGTAGCGGCCTCGACGACTCGCTGCCTCGAGCCAAACCTGCACGGCCAACCGACTTGCCCCTCGGTGAGTCGATCTATCTAGTTTTTTCGTCGTCGTCGTCGTCGTTGTTGTTGTTGTTGTTGTTCTGGTGGTTGCGGTTAGGGGATGAAAACGACGTGAGAGAATATCGTGGAATTACGTTTGATGTTGTGAAGAGGGACGTGCTATTGGGTAGAAAGGTCAAGGTGGATATAGGTGGACGGAAAAGTGCTGGGGAAGTTTCGGGGTAGGGATTGCGTTGGGATTTGCGTTCGGAGGTTTCTTTTGGTAGGGGGTTTAAGGGAGAGTTTTGCTTTGAATAGTGTATGAAGATGTCTGTTAAAAGCTTTTTTTGGACGAAGAAGGCGTTGAGTCATTCTGGTTCGAAAAATTTGATGACTCAATCGAGAACATAATTATTTCTTTTACGTATAGTGGAAATTTACAATGTTCCCTTGATAAACAATTCTATAATACACTTCTGTTTAAATCCTTCAGGGCTTTCGACAACCGGAAGTAGCTCACTAAGTTCAGGTGAGCTCGTGGGCACGCTACCGCGTGCTTTGTCCTCACCATCGACCGCTAGTCTGCAGCTGAAGACGACCGAACCACTAACTATCGAACTTGCGGGCAAAAGCAACAGCGCACCCCTGTTGGAAAATAACAACAGCATCGCCGAGATGACCGTCGCCGAAGAACCGGTGAGTTATTTTCAACATCTATTATAAGATATAAACTGCGCAGTGACAAAATTAGAAAATTTAGGAAAAAGAGTTTTAAGAAAAATAAATAATGAAATCCATATATTTTTGTATTTACCTTATATCACTATACACAATCTTCATTCTTTCTTATAAACAAGACAGTTTTTTATTTTTCCATTCGTCATCGAAAGTATACGTGACCAATCCATTCCTCTCAGCTACGCTTCGCATAAAGATACACCCACATCGTTTGATATCCACCACCCGCATAAATCCGACGACAATCGGAAAAATTTGACAAGACCCGTGAACCTCGTGAATAGCTCCTGATTTCTTTGGGATGCTTCGTATAAGAGCGACATTCAAAATCTGAATCGCGCGTGTCCTCCGCCTACCCACAATCACGTGGCAGCGAACGTGTCTGGTCCTACACACGCGGCCACGTCGCGGTTAATTATCGAATCAGTGGTGGGTGTACGCGTATATATACGCAGAAGTGCGATGCTCCATTTGACTGGTTCGTTTGCACTGATAATTAGAGCGGGCTATTACGCAATTGACGTATGTGATGGAGTTGTGTCGACGAATATTTGGAACTTTAGGGTAAGGAGAAAATATTTTTCATATACGAAGGTAGTTTAGTGTTTTACGTGTGAGATAGAATGAGGCTTCCCTTTTTGCCTCTACATCGTAAAATTATCGGAAAATTGATGTAATAATAACATCCTTTCACACTTCATCGCGCGTTCTATATTTAAACGAAGCTATACAACAATTTTTTGTTATACAATGTATATAGTCCTAAATACGTCAGTCTATACTTTATATTTATAACAACTTATCAATCACGATAGACTATTGATAATATAAACAAGAAATTATTACTCTCATGTCCTTGCGAAGGGTGCCTCGGTAAAGGGCCGGAGGCTACGAATTCCCTCTCCGTTGGCGAGTTCGAGGCCACGCATAAGCTTACACACGCGCGCGCGTGCTCTGAGATGTTACGTGACCTCTTCCTCGTCTGTTTCTTTCCTGTTTCGTCTATACGTTCGACCTTTTTCATCCACGCTTCTGGAGCTTTGTCTGATTAACTCTGTTTGACCCGCTTTCCACGGTTCTTCTGTTTAGGGGAAGCTTATTAAGTAAGGTTTGGTATAGAGTAAAGAAGGAAGGCGTGGTATTTCCTACACCACGTATAGATCTTTTGTTGTGTGCTTTTTTTATTCGATAAAGCTTTTAGATTCTGTGTGTTGTGAAATAACTCGGATTGAATGGTGTGTAGAGAATGATGAGGGATGCCAAGGGTGGAGGATGTTACGTTGTGTGTAATAGGGAAGTGTCGCAGTAGATACGTGCCATGTACTGTCAGACGTGAGCGGTGAACTATCGCTTCTAGATTATGGGATATCTTTTTATACAACATTCCTTAAGTGTCGTTACTAAAAATAATATTTTTTCACTATAGAAGTAAACTTTTACTTAGATAATACATATATACACAACATAATTCTGTTTGTTTTAGTTTTTAGTAGTTGATCATTTTATAAGATAATGCAAGCCTGATAAATTATAGAATAAATATCCACATCCCTTTTTAGAAAACAACTATAAAAAATTGTTTACAAACTTTTTCCGCTCGCATTATTACATTAAACAACATTACTTTTTTTAATTTCTTTTTTCTCAATAACAAACCACAACCTCATTTCCGCACGAGCGCCGCTTATTCACACACGCGCGTCTTCCCTTACTCTCTCTCACTCTCTGCCCCGACCTCATCCACACGCGTCGCTCTCGTTCTCTCTTTTCCTCATCTCGTATTAATATCCTCCTCTTTCTCTCTCTTCGTCTCGCGCGTCTGCGTACTGAATTTCTCTTCCTCGTTACACTTTTCATGTATATACAATAACCAGAGGACGGGATTAATCGCCGGCACACGTGCGCAACGGCGTGTCCTCACGCGGTCGTCTGATTGCCGTGGCGCGTGTCGCCAACGCGTATGAGTGTGTATGTATGTATTTATGTAAATTGATTTTATTTGTTATAAGTCTCAACGCGAATCAATTCATAACGCAGAGAAGGGAGGAGCTGGTTATTTTGGAAGATGTGTTATGGAGGAATTATAGATTCACGGCACGAGTACAAAGTTGGACCGTTCGCACGTGGATGGGTAAATGTGGAGTTTGGGCGAGGGGCGATGAATGGTGTTAGAATTTTGGTGTTTAAAAGGACTGGGTTGTGAGGAAGTCGGGTGAGGTGTAATCTCTGTTAAGTGGTGGACATTAATTCTCGCGTGTTAGGAGACCGAGGTATATAATAATTTTTAAAGTGTAATGGTTTTCATTCGAAAAATTGCGATAGCATATCGAGAGCATTTATTTTTAAATTAATGGCTGAGTTCCTTTGGGCATCTAATATAATCTAAATGATACCATGAAAAATGTATGTATTACTCAAAAAATCTTTCCTAAAAGCCTATTGAAGAAAGAAAATAAATTTGTTCTAAAATATTTTTATATCTACATAGTTGAAACAGAATTATCTAACAGATATATACATCAAAAAGTAAAGTTGAAAAGACAATAAACATTTCCAACAAAATACAAATCACATTCTATAACATACTTTCGAACTATGTTCTTTAAAAAAACCCAACCCCTCGTTGTCACAATACTCCCCTTTTATCAAACCAGAGGCTTTACCAATACTTCACCCCAGTCACCGAGCAACCTACCAGCCTGGCAAGATTTAACCGCCCTTTGGTTTTCCCTCCTCTACTCCCTTTTCGATCATATCCCTCACAGCACCGACAAAAAGCAACACCGACAACGACGACGACGACGACGACGACGACGACGACGACACACTGTTATGGCCGAGTAAAATTATCAATGGGTCTCAGGCCTCTGTGTATATGTATGTGTATGCAGACTTTCTCTCGCATGAGCAGGTGCTCAAGCGCGCGGTCAAAGCCAGCAGCCAAGCCAACTCGAGCGTGTGCAAGCCGTCGTCGATTAATCGGATGACAGGCCACGTTGACCCTGGAAACACATCTTATACACAT
>JAYJLV010064990.1:3600-16703 GCA_036873485.1 Torymus texanus
TGGTTGTTTGGATGTACTATACGAGACGTTTTGTAAAAAACTAGAAGCAATGAGTATAGAAAACCCACGGGTACCAAGACCTTTCACGTCGGTACTCAAGCTATATATATATAGCCTGATATCAAGTCAGTTTTTACAACTCTTTTCTATAGGGCAAAGCCCTATCCGACTGCAGATCCACATCATAAAACTTAAAGGGAAACTCTACTCGGCGGACGCGCATGAGGAACTTGAAAAAAGTCAGTGCAGCAGCACAGTCAACGGCCTTTCCGACTTGGCGCATCTGGCGTAACGCCCAGCAAGGACTTTCGCCAACTAAAGGAAGAAGAAGCCTGGAGGATCCGATGGCAGCATTTATTGCGACGAACCGTCTACTGGGAGCAATCATCATCAAAAGTAGCTTATGGTATTCCGTAACTCTGGTAACATTGTAAAGTAACTCCACAATCGACAAGAGACATCAACAGTAACGTATACCATTTATTTTACAACAGATGTAAAATATTTTTATAGTTTGGCCAACATTCAAAAATATTTCCAAAAAATGAGTGAATGTAGTCCACAGTCACATAAAAAACCTTAAAAAAATGTTAAAATAATTAAAAATACATTAAAAAATATGTGTATTTCAATATATAATGCAACTAGTTTATGATTCGTCAAATGAAGGAAATAATATTCTATTTCGCTGACGCGTTGAAAACGGTTTCATTTCAGACGTATTTTTCGTCTTATCAAAATTTAATATTGTGATGTAAAAGCAAAATTCGGATTTGTTGCACCTTCGTTGGTGTTACGAATTTCAACATTTATATCCAATTATTGGATATTTTATTCAATTAAGAATTGTTCTTCATTTTTTTACCGCATATGGTTTCCTGTAATTTAAAGAAACCTTGTAATAACTTAAAAAAAATATCTACTATGAGTAGATAAGAATTAACCAATATACGTAAGAAACATAGTTTATCTTTGGTTTAATAAACTTCTAAGCAATTACCCGCTGGTTCATTTGAAATTCTTGCTAAACAGTTATACTAAAAATACGATGATAACAATAGAACGATTAAATGTAATTATAGCGTAAAACTTTTTGCAATATATTGTGTATTTTAAATTTATCCATAATTGTATGAATAGAAAAGCCGTTGTTTGTATCCAGAGAATATCTTATCAGATTTTTAGTTATATTGCAACAATACACATATTTTCCATTGGGATATGTTATATATTTTTTTAGTATATTTTAAATTGTATTTTAATGCATAAATATTAAAATCGATTTTTCACAAATTACTTCAAAATACTTTAACAGACCTTTTCTTAAAAAAATAAAAATTTTATCAATAAATAAATATGGCGATAATAATACATTTTTTTTACATAAATTACAGACAGTTATGTTTTATCTATACGTTTTAATTAGCGAACACATTAAATGTATCAACTAGCTATTGCTTAAGTTTATTAACCCTTGAATAAAGTATTTTTGATACATGATTTAGTTATTCATAGTTAATAATTCATAGTAAATAACGTTTTTTGTAATTGTTCTATTGTTTTAGTAAAGCAGGATTAAAGAAATTTTAAAAATCACAAAACATCGATATGCGGTAAAAAGTTTAAGAAAAATAATTGGATAAATTATTCTATAATTAGATGTAAGTGTTTAAATTAAAAACATATAATCAGCAATAAAAAAATTCGTCTTTAAAGGAACCTATTTCAGCATTCGCCGAAGTAGAACCCTTTTCAACACACCATCTAAATGGAATCTATGTATCAAATTGGAATGGATCCCTTTTCAGAGCTTTGCTAAAATGGAACCTTATTCCTCCAAGCTGACGGATTATAATAATCCCGTACTTTCTCAATATAAAAATTTATTGGATGATATTTCAAATTCACAAAGAACATCTAATGCCTCTATCTAATATTCACCATTAACATTATTCTGAAAATATTAATACTTATTACCCACAATCTTTGATCTTCTTCGTCAAACGAATTCAGCATTATCAACATCATGCTATGCTTTCCGTTGACATCCTTATGTTTCTGCTTTCTGTGTCATTTTATCCTATTACTTTCTAGAATACATTGTCTCTCCGGATTATTGATTTCCGCTTCTATAGTGTGCCTAACTTTCAGCCTCTATAGTAAAGATTTGTAGGATTATGGCATGCTCAACAGGTTCAAATAAGTTTTGAAATATACATTGTGTTCTACTTATTGAAAAGAATTCGCAGTTATTCATCGTTATGTTTCCGTGTCTACTATCATCCCGCTCTATCATTTATTAGCATACGTTGTTTCCTGCGCTTATTCATTTCCTTTTCTGAACCGCGTCTAACTTTGAAATAACCTCTTCGACTTTGAACAATAAGCACTGTTGATTAGTTTCATGTTCTATATTTTTTATGATATCTTATATCATAGTGAGTATAATATAAAATGTAATAGTAAGTATCTTAAATATATGTTTGATAAGAAACGTAAACATGAATCTGAACTATAATAAATGCTTATCAACTGATGTATAAATAGCAATAAGTTTTCAGTAGAAACAGTGAATGTTTCTAATAATACGTAACATTCAACATCAATTATATGAATATTTAACCCGTTATACCCGGATATGGACCCTGGGGGACCCACTTTATTTCGAATGCTGTAAAAAACAGAAATTGAATAATTTTGTGACCCTACCGACTTACTCGCTATCTTTAGGATCCCAAGAAACCAAATAATCGATACAACATGTATTTTGTCTATATTATTCTTTTTTTTTCTAAAGCCACTATAAAAATGATTTTTAGTAAAAATTTGTAGTTTGCGATTTTACAGTTACTAAGCATTATATTTTTGTAAAAAGAAATATTAAAGACAGATTTCTTTCCTTCCAAGTATTGGATCTTGTTAGTGACGTTATATTCTAAGAATTGATTAATTACAAAGTTGAGATAACAAATTATATGTAACTGAAATAAATTTAATTATTTTTGACGGGAATGAACAGCATTTTATGGTTCGGTTTAAGATACAATCTTTTGATTATCTATTGTTTGACCCTTCTATTAGCCCGATATCCCTGAATCGTTAATTATGTTGTGTAAATTATCTTAAGTTTAAAACGATATGTAACAAATGCGAAATTTATTTATGTTGTAATGAGAATAGCAATTTTTTTATACTGGTTAGTTTCCTTAATTATGTGGTAACTTAAATAATGAATAAACAGTCAATGTAAATAAATGTATAATAAATTTATTAATACACATTGTACTATCGTTTAATGTGATAAATCTATAGTTAGAGTACAAATCCTACAGACACTTTATGTCATCTCTGCTTTATGTAATAAAGTAAATCATGGTATATAGTTAATATACCATAATAAGACATTTATTTATTTCGGACTATTGCAAATATAGCAATTGTATAATATTAACTAATACTGTTGTTTAGAAATAAACTAAGGGGGCTGTTCCCCCCTACGTGTCTCGCTACGCTCGACACGCCAACCCCCCACTCTATATAAATACTTCGTTTTTGCATTATAGTCATGACCGTACATCTCAAGATAATCTTATATTTTCACCAGAGCAAAAATTGAACACTTCTAATACTAATAATAAAAAAAGTTTTGTTTTATTATCTACAACTTTTGTATTATTATTATCTACAACTTCAAATCCTGTGAAGTTATAGTCCAAAATAATCCATTTTTCACTCGTTTTTAAACGGTTTTCGCTGTTAAATTGTAAAATATTGCTCGCAGCGAAAAATGATTTAAATATAAATGCTGTGTCTTATTTTTTGTTTAGCAAATGCATGTATTAGATTTACACTGAAAATTATTTTGTACACGGTATACTTAAAAATCGATTATACCCAAATTTTATTTGTTCTCGCATTTCTATGCTTTTTAATGGATCTTTCTGAAATTGAAACTGGGTCCTCCCTATAATTAGCCGAGTGTTTGGTCAAAATTTCGATGAGATCAGTGAAAAATTCTTTGAGATAATCCATAAACTTGATTACATACGTACATACATATATACATCATAAAAAACACTTCCCAATTCATTAATTATTTATTTTTTTAATAACTAACTATCATTTAATTATGTCTTCCGACCTCTCTATTTTTTATATGATACCATTTTTCCTTGATGTTATTTTTAGCGTTGCTATATTCCTCTTTTATGTATATGTAATCAATTTTTATTTAAATGAAATTTATAAGCAAATTAAATTCAGACGAAAAAAATCCTTTAAACCAAATGACTAATAAATTTTTTATTAAATTTACTGAATTTTTAAACTATCCCATCCATTACCTTTTCTAAAAAAGTTTCACACATAATTAAATTGACACGCTGAATAGGTGATCTATACGTTTTAGGATGCTTTCAAAAATAACTAAATTAATTTGTATGTATTTATTTTTTTTTTTAAATGTAAAAACTGGAAGTCGTTTAAAGTTATAAGGCATGAACTACTAATAAATAAAATAAAGAATTCATTTTTCAAAATCAAAAATTAATTTTTTGCATTTTTAGGTTACATTTATATATTATTATTATTTACGTAAACATTTAAAAACTATAACATATTGTTCTATTAACGTATCATTTAGGGGATGGTCAGCTCAAAACTCCAAAATAATATTTTGTTGAATTTTTATAACCATTTAAAAATTATTATGCAATAATATGTGAGTCTTTTGCCGTATACCAATCTGGAAACAAACTTCAGGTCGATTTCGTTCATATGTTATATTGCCGAAATACCCGAATAATAATGAAGAAGACTACCTCATTGTATAAATGATTAAAAACTATCTTTGTAAAGCAATTTAAATTCTTGAAAAAAATAAAGGAATATAAGACGGTTTGGTCTATGTTATCAATAGCATTAACAATAATTTAATCAAGTGCCAAAAGACTTTAGCATCGTTTCTTGACCTTCCTAGAGATAATAAAATTTTATTAAAAAAAAATTGAGAATTATGGAATATCTGGACAGCCTTCGAAGTTATTTAAAAACTATCTTGGTGAAAGAAAATAGAAAGTAAAACTAAAAGGTCACGCGAGTGGTGACTCTTTTACTGACTACTGACGTGGCTGAAGCTATACCAGGGCCTCCTTTGTGTTAGATATATACATTAATGATCTTCTAGTCTGCATTCCAGACAGCAGCACAGTCTCGTATACATGCGATACTGTTGTACTCTGAAGATACTTGAAACCCAGCCAAATTGGCAAAAAACGGTTACTTAAAAATAGTAGGAAGCTGGATAGCTTTGAAGGAATTATTTTTGAATATTCTAAAAATAGTATGCACCGTATTTAGTTTTTATAGCGATAGTACACCAAAAGATTTAACAATTTGTATTAGTGGTAATAAAAAATGGAAAAATATATTACGCTAACAAGGAAAGTGTATATTTCTGGAAACTGGTAAATATTTCTAGTATCTAAAAGTACATCCCAGTGTACGTAATTCCATCTCAAATTTCTTTTTTCTTGATATATGAACTATCTGATTACAAATATATTTTATTACGTTAATAAATTCTGGTTTTTCTATTCACTGTCATTTTGCATTTACTTATTTATTTTTTTTTTCAATGATTAATGTTACGAAAATAAGGAAAAAAAATTCATAAAAGATAGGAAAAGCTCAATTTTAAGCTTTGTTATATTTAAAAATATTCCACAAGAAATGAAAGATAGCGTAAGAAAATAATTAAAAATATACCACTCAAAAAAACGGTAAAAAGGAAGGAAAAAATTTTAACAGTTTTGTTACATTATCTATGAATTCTTATTCATAATATATAACCGAAAAGAAAAAAATACTTTTGGACTTTCAACTTAAGTAACCTCAAAACCTGCAATCCTGATTAAAATCTTTAATCAACTAATATACAATTGACTGGAAATATAAATTCAAAGTACTATATTATGTTATATAATAACTAAATAAATTATAGGGACTAAAAGTAAACTATAAGCAATTAATATATAAAAAATCAGATTAGAAATTGTCCCAGACGGTATTTCAAAAAAGCTTGGAAGCCTGCTGTTCATCCGCCAGCGAACCCCCCTGCAATGTACAGGATATAGAACACTCTGCAAAATTGCTTTCATGTCTCTTCAATACAACCATCCAGCTATACCTATATATATATATATATATACCATCTATACCAGCCAACCTTTACATGTATATATATATACGCTGGGCGCACTTCACTCGTGCAATTACAAAGTGAAGCAAGCGCCGAACGTAGTGAGCGCTGCCTCGGAAAATCTAGCTGCAAGCTCGCTCCTTCCTGTCACTTTTCGCAAAAAGCACGCGCACTCACACACACATATACTATACGCGGTACAAAGTTCCCCCATTTCTTTGTAAACAATCTATATATGTATATATAACCCGCTGTACATAGGGTGCAAGGCAAAAAAAAGAAATCTGCCTGACCTCGAATTATTCAACGAGAGAGAGAGAGAGAGAGAGAGAGAGAGAGAGCAAGAGAGAGAGAGAAAAAGAAAGGAAAAACAAACAATGCCTTTTCCTGGAACATTATAACGGACGCCTAGTTATCTGTCGCGCAAAAACGATGAACGTATATAATGCTATCGTCGCCCCTGTCGCATGACGAGAGGGCCGAGCTTGTAAGGGGCGCACACGCTAACGTCGGTCTCATAGCCGACGGCATCTGGGCGCCTGGTGACGAGGAAGAGGACGAAGAAGACGACGACGAAGAGGAAGATACATATCGCAGGTCAAATCGTGCTTTATGGATACGGGTGAGTGCATGAGCACACGAGCGTGTTGTTCAAGGAAAATTAGCGGCGGCCTGGAAGTGGGTTTAACGGTTGGATAGGCTTGGATAGGTTTCGGAATTATCTCGATTATCACGATTTCAGGTCATGGTTTTTGTGGTTAAACTTTGATTGATCGTATAGGTGCGGTTGTTTTGAAGACTTTTTTTTACGAGGATTTATAACTGTTAGGTTATGATTGGTTGTAAGGGTTTGAAAGGACATGGTCGTGGTGCGTGAAATTAAGGTTTAATCAAATGGATATATTCGTGATAATTGTGTGATCATTTTAAAAGTGAAAACATATCGACCTTAACCAAGTTGTGACATAGGAAAGTAAAAAACGGTGAATGTAAACCGATGTAAATATGACTATTTATATTTAAATTTAACAATTCTTTATTTTTTGAATAGTAAATATTGTGTATGAATTTGCAAAATAAGTTTTTATAAAAATAGGTAGCTTGTTACAGACATAACAATATTTATCGTAAATTGTTTTCAACCTTGAAACTGCAATAAATGATATTACATTAAATAGTTATAAATCTTTAAAGTTAACGATCTATGCTGGAATCTACATGTAAGCAGCATTTGTGAAGTATACTTTTCCACATTATCATAAAAAATTGACTATCCTACTGTAATTTGAGAGCTTGTAATTCTATACTACTTCTAAATTACAGTTTAGAATAATAATTCATCAAAACTGGAAATTACTAACAATTCCACATTACTATAAATTTAACATTACTATGCATTCCATTTTGGACGTCAAAAATTAATAGTATAAGTCTTATGGGTGATAGAAATTTTATGATAATTACTTAAATTTACGTAATAAGCTACAATACTAATCAAATAATGTATTCATTACTTAACATTGATTATTATTCATTATCTTAACTCGAAGAACTTAATGCATGGAATTGATTAACAATCAGTTTAAAGTTTAATGATATTGCGTGTATTCTACGTTCAAGAAGAAATTTTTACGGGTTTTTAATTAAAAGTATTGAATTACGCAATGACATATTATTGTTATTCTTATAACCAATGTTTTGATACGTATCAATTTGTTTAATATAAAAAGTATCATGTTTACATTTAAAATTTAAATTTACTTAATTGAAAAAGTATTTTATATTCTACCCAACGTAGCCTTGTAGTTTATTATGTCAATAGAGATTTATTGTAAATAATAAGGTATGTTTGAATAATAATCTCAATATTAATTAATAATATATTAATCAGTATAATTATATATAAAATCGGAAGTCTAATGAAATGTGTAATTACATTAATCAATCGTATCAAACTCAATTCTTTTACCTTCATAACGAACTAAGATATGTTTACCGTTATGATTTTGTACACAATAAATTCTTTTTTATTTGATTTTTTGCAGCGACATTACATTTCCTTATTTTATGTACTATACTAAAACCTTTTCGATTAATCTACGTTTCATTAAAAACTTCTACATAATATTATGTGGCTATACGCGCACGTGTATGTATGTTAATACACTACTATACTCTATAGAATTTATCTAGCTATGTATGAGTAAAAAATATATAATGAAATACGTAAACTTAAAATTATACTGAGTTTGAAACAATATATATAGATAGAAAAACATGTATAACGCATATAACAATTAATTTTGTTATAAACATTTAATAGTTTTCATACAAATTAGTCTATTTGAACTATCAATTTATTGTTTAATGCTGTTTGTAAGATCACGATTAAAAGTAATTTCATAGAATGCAATTTTAAGATTCATTTCGCTATAATCAATTTACGTCTTTAATAATTTTCGCAATATTTTTAATTTAGCAATTAGTAGTATTAACGAATAGAATTCCAAATAATTTTACGTTATTTTTTACCTTTGAGAAAAAATATTAGATCTGAAATTATTCAGGTTATACTTTCACAATTCATAATTAATGCACAGTCAGCATACCGTTATTTATGTATCTATTATTATGATAATATCTACGTATATATTATTAGCAGTTAATGTTATACAACAATATAAAAAAATGTCTTATCGGTATTCGCTTGTTTAACTTTAATGTAGTTCTTTACGTAATGTATGTTATGTTACTGTAATTGAATTTATGCGGCATGCATACTTGCTTGTATAAAGCTTTTTGAAATTTCGAAAACGATTTGGTTTGCTCGGAATATTACATTATATTATAATAATAAATTGATTAGATATGATACAGCCAATTTTGACCGTATTCATTACTCATTCTGAAGTTTCAGTGACTATTATTTTAAAGTGATTGTTATTTAAATTCTACAAATAGTTTTCCTTTTGTAAATAGACTAGAAGTTATGGTAAAAAGCAGCTACAATAGTGAACACAGTAAACACATTGTATGACGAATCTCCTTAAAATACACCTTACAAAGGCCAGATGTTACATGCTATCGCTGCCAGAAAGTATTGTACAACATTTTTCTCAAGAATTCGTTTTTCATTTTCTTTTTCTAGGAAGCAAAAACGATTCAGGAGTTTATATTAAGGTTAAGTATCTCGTTTATTATTCCATTCACCAGAGAATGTAGATATGAACTGTATCATAAATAAAAAAATTTTAAATTTTTGAACAATTGAAAAGTTATTTTTATAAAAATATTAATTATTACAATACACTCAAGTAATATTACTATTGATGATACTTTTTGAGTAAAGACTTCTAACGATACGGTCGAGCAATATGAGTAGTAGAGAAAAAGTAGTTTCTAAAACTAATACGATTCCTTTCATTACCAAACTAATTCAGTATTCTAGCATTTAACAATATCTCATGAAAGTTAATGAAATTCAGTTATGCTTCTTTCGAGTAAGATAATTATAATAACAGTGTCTCATCCATAAATCTTTTAAACATAGGCAGATAAATCTTAGAAGTATAATTAATAGGTTGTGCTGCATATTTTAGTTGAAAGCGTGTGCGTGTATGCGTGAAAGGGAGTAAGGCGGGGGCAGGATTGTTAGAATATCTAGAGATATAATAAATTTTGTAAGAATACTATTAGAAACATAAAATATACCATCAAAATAATTGAGAAAAATATAAAATTAAATTAAATAGACAGGATTGTTTTTTTAAAATATATTTTACAGCTATCTGAAGATCTCTTTATGAATTTTATACAGCTCTGCATTGCTGTGCTAGTGAGTTCTTTAGGTGCAATGGGTCTACCCTCAGTAACTCACGTAGCTATGGGGACCTATAGTTTTAGGTAGGTTTCGAACCACCAGAACAACAGTGAGATAAGCACATTTTACATCCAAATTTGGAAAAACTCAGCATAGAGATACTAGTCAAGCACCGAGACCGGGATTCGAACATGGTACTGTTTAGGTAAACAAACATTCCGAGTCGAAAGTCCTAAACCTTAGACGATCGAGCTACCGCAGCTCTCAGAAATTATTTACTCGAAAAAAAAAATTGAAAAAACGAATGGACTGTAGCTTGTTCTTATTTCCGTGGCTATACAGATTTTCTACCTTTAATATGGTATAAAAATAAGTTTTTTTATCATAAAAATGTTATATTAGATATATTTAGTTATTTTGTTAAACTTATCTTTATATCAGAATATATATTCCTATTCGATATTTGAATTTATAGAAAAAATGACTAGGGTTAACAGTTTATAAAGTAAATGGTTCATCTATAAATGGTATCTGAATTTTGAGTTGCAAATTTAGCTCAATTTTTAGTACCTGTTTTTATCTATAAAAGTATGTATAAATGTATAAAGATATACTTGCCGTCGGAGCGCTTCCGCGCTCCGTAACTTGACTATAATACGTCTTGAAATGTTAAAGCACTGAGAGAAATAGTCTAGTAAAATTTATTATAAGTATTACTATGATATATGTTATCAGTACTAGGGCATACTTGCATTATGCTAAATTTTATATAATAATAGAAATAATTAATATACAAGCTACCCAGTTCTCGCTCGCTAACGCTCATTGGGTTTCATTTAGAATTAAAGAAAACATTGTTTCTATATCAAATAAATATATTTCATTTACGATAGTACTAATTATCACTATTCATTATTAAACATATGGTCGGACGTGGGTGCACGAGGATGTGCGTGGACGGATGTGAGCGTGCGGGGGTGTGTGTAGACGGATGTAGGTGTGTGTGGTCGATGTGAGTCTATAGGAGTATACGTGGACGGATGTGGATGGGTGTGGATGGATGTGAGTATACTTGAGAAGATGTTAGTTTATTTGCCCAGGAGGCCGGAGACCCAGAAAATTTCAAATCTTAATAGGATAAAGGAAAACGATTTCAGAATAATTTTTCCAACAGTTGACTTGTAAAAAATTATTATGCTAATACAAATTAATACATATAGAAAAAAGTTCTCTAGTAAATATTCCAAACAGATTCTATTTATTTTTATTCTAGTACAATATAAATTTTGTTTTGGAACGTAGTTCAAATAGCTATAAATATAGCAAAAAGCTACTTTTAAAAATTACTATCTGATCAGAAGATATTTTACTACCTAATATGGAAAAATTGCCACGCCATTCAACATTTTCTACGCACGTCAAGGAGCACACGTGTCTCGGTCAAGTTATGTTTGTCCTGCAATTTCAGTTTGTCTTGCTTTTAACTAAATAAAATATCAAAAACCTCGATTTAATTATTTCATTTTTATATTATGCAAATGAATTACAAGCTATTCTGGGTATTATCATAGTCATTTATTGCTATCAAATTATTGTCAAAATATATCAGTTCCGCAATTTTGTGTTCAAGAATCTCGTGGGTAACGTGGGTAACGTGTTCGGTTGTCGTACAGGAGGTTCTAAAATCGATTCCAGTCGTCGAAAAAAAATGTTATTTTTAATTTTATGTATTTCAACATTAAATAAGTATGTCATTAGAGTCTGCCACGCCATAGATCTGTAAATACTAAATAATGAGAATATAAATGCCACTCCAAATTACCACATTGGATAGTAAAAATTATTACCATAAAAGTATACGTCTTAACGCTACTACAAAATATAGTAATTTCTTTTACGTTTATAATAAATTTTACTACAATATTTCTCTCAGTAAAGAAGTTTCTATTTTAAATATATTTTGTAGTTCAGTTTTAAGCAAAGAATATTAAATAAGAAAGAAGAAACTTTCATTTTCGAATAGTTATATATTAACTCCCACTAAAGTTATAATATTTTGAAGTTAAATAACTTTAAAATATCGTAATTTTAAAAGGAATTAATATTGTTTAATTTTGAAAAAAATAGGGGAACCTCCGCCGGGAAATGGATTTAAAAGGGGCTTTGAGAGTCGAGTTCTGGTATCTAAAAATGAAGTCCAGCATTCGTAATTCCCTCTGATAGCCTCTTTTCTTTGAGATATGAGCCAAGTTATCTGAAATATACTTTATCTTGCTAAAAAAATGATGTCTCTTCTATCTAACTGTTATTTTACAAGTATTTATGTTACAAAGACGAACAAATGAGATGAAAAAAATACCAGAACAAAATTAAAGTTTAAGATTGGCTTCATTACAAAATCATAATTCCTCGAGAAATGTAAGCAATTAGTGTTTGAAAATAGTACCTACAAAAACTGTTACAAAAGGAAGCAAATTTTTTATCGTTTTTATACGTCATCTTTGATTGATTATAATAAAATATATAAAATTATAACATAGTATAATTAAAAAAATTATAACATAATATAATTTAAAAAATTATAACATAATATAATTAAAAAAATATATATTTTTCATTATAAGAGAAACTAATATTTCTAGAAAAATAATATTTTTTTTCTGAAAGAAAGCTTTTCTGCACACTTTTATAATGTTTTAGCTCTTTTCCGCAACACGTAAATAATGTTTTAATGTTTTAAAGCAGTTGAGATAAGATGCGTTATTTGAAGATTAGATAGCTCATATCTGAAGTAAAAGGAGCCTAGGAAATGGAATTACGAAGTCTGGATTTTATTTTTAGACACCGCGAAAATCGACTTTTAAAGCCCCGTTGATATTCGTTGGATGGAGGGTGTACACGCTGTTAGTTTAAATTTGTATAGTTCGTGTACAATTTTTCTGGATTTATATCTGAAAGAGAAATATTTTTCTAAAAATAAACTTGAAATATTCTTAATTTGAGTGTTTAATAATAAAGTTGCTGCCATAGCTTTTTCATATTTTTATAATTCAAAAAATATCAAAGTTGTAATTTAACAATAAA
>JAYJLV010065001.1:0-16702 GCA_036873485.1 Torymus texanus
AGTCCCGGAAATAACGCTTATATACAATCAATATACAGGGTGATATTCCCGGAAATAACGTGTATAGATATTTAAAACCTATACCGTATAAAAAAAAACCATCGTCCCCGCACATACACGTCGAAGAAATCATTCGAATATATCTTTCATTCCCAATCGATCAACTACTCGATGCCGTATATATATACATATACACGACATACGATATCAAAACATAATCGCTCCATGCACGCGCGTGAAAAATGTACTTTTAATGGGTCCGCGACGTAGCTCAATCTCTCGTCACGATGCAAACGACGAGGGCGCGGTCGAAAAGTAGTCAATTATACCCGCGGAGTCGTTCAATTTAAGAAGCGAGCGCCTTTAAATACCTATCGATCATCATCGCTCTTTTGGTACATCGATCGATCGATCATCAATCACGCATCACATCGCTGCTGCTGCTGCTGTGTGTGCATCTGTATATATACCCTTATATTATATACAATGTCACTTCGCATAGTGACTTTTTCTTCTAATCTTTTATACCTGTATACACTACATACGCGCAGTTGCTAATTGAGAAGGTCGCTCCGTACATCTACCCTCACTATATATACATTAACGTCCCTTTCTCTACGTATAGGTATAGAGATAAAGGTACACGCGTGTGTCTCAGCGGTCAATCACAGCTATCGGGTTAGGGATCGACGCGTCGTCTCCACTACCTTCGTGCCGATAGAATGCAAATCGAGAGGGATTCGGTAATCGCTTTGGGATCATTAGCCGTTTAAGACCGGTGAGTGGCTTAATTGAGAAGAGAGAGAAAGAGAGAAAGAGGGATTGAATGGTATATACAACAGCAGCAGGAGGAGGAGGATTGAAGAGGCAAAGAAATTCGCGTTACGTTGATGATGATAATGTGACGAAATGCATGCGCGTATAGTGATTGATGGATGCTGGTTATATATATATAGTAGTGTGTAATGTGTGCGCCGAGATGTGCGGTGAGGTATTTCTTATTCGAGGTGGTTTAGAATGTGATTTGCAAACGTTGATGCTTGCTGAATGTTGAAAGCTCGGTGCAGTGTGAATAATATATGGTATAAGGAAATTACACTGAGAAAAAAAGTTTAGTAAAAATTATTAAATACTTTGTAAAAATTACTATACTGTCTCGTAAAGCTACCACAGACTGTAAAAACTCAAAAAATTACCATACTTTATAAGAAGTTTTGCTAGAATTATGGGAAAATTTACTATACTGTATTATAAAATTTACAATACACTGTGGTTGCTTTATGAGACAGTATGGTAATTGTTACAAAACATTTAATAATTTTTACTAAATATTGTTCTCAGTGTAAGAATATATATACGCATGTATGTATAAGATTTTTCAATTAACGTGTAAAATCAATTATAAAATCCGTTATTGATACTATAATAATTTTAGATTCAGTTGTACCTAGTCATCTTCCAACCTCATTCCCTCTATACATTCACCCACGAAAACCTCTATACAACCGCATCTTCCACTACTCGGACTTCCCTTCCTCCGTCCCTCTCTCTCTCTTCTCTATTATTGGCACTGACTACTACTCCCTCCCTCCCTCCTTTCCTCCTTTCTTCCTCCGCCTCGTCGCCACCTGATAAATGCCCTGATAAATTCACGGACGCTCGCGTTCGCGCGATAACTCGCCATTAGGCGACCCTCTCTCTCTCTCTCTCTCTCTCTCTCTCTCTCTTTTTCTCTCTCGCCCCATAAATTCCAAGCGCAATTCGCTACGCGCCACTATACAAATGCCGCTGCGCGTCGTTCCGACTCCTCGTCTTTCTCCTCTTTCTCTCCTTTTATTCGCACCGCACCGCCGTGTCTTGTGGATTTTTAAGAAAACGAGTTTTGAGAAGTATATATATGTATATAGCACGTATATATTTGTATATCCATCGCTATTTCGGGATTACTATATATAAATGGAGAAACGGGAGCTAGAATGTGTATATGTGTGTGAATTAACGATATTGGTAACTGTCGCACGTTATACATATAAACTTTGTTAAATCTTCCACATCGCAGGATTATTATTAACTTTCTATCGACAATCGCTATATTATACTACTTAGGTTTCATCATATATATATATATACACATACACATAGCGGTGCTATGAGTATTCTGCATAATCGCAGCAACAACGGCGATCCCACGTTGCAAGCAACCGATCAGCCGCGTAATCGCCGCCAAGGTCGCTATTAAAAGGCGAGGGCGAGAAAAAAAAACGACATCATGGAATCGCGCATTATCGCTCGTTTCTCGACACCCGTGCATCCAGCGCACTATGTCTCTCTCTCTCTCTCTCTCTTTCCCATAGATATACATATTACGCATATAATTCTCACACCGCTATCCATTACAATAATTTGCTTATTCATACCTATACGCATATATAGCGGCATTCGCACGGAAAATCCACGCGGTGACGACGAAAAAAAAAAAATGTCCTAGATATACTTATATATATATATATATATATATATATATATATATTCCCATGCGTTTTCGTATACCTATATATACATACCTATCGCGAGTATAATACCTTGCACTCTATAGCAGCACCGCAAGACACCGCAAGGTCTAGCCCCGCGATGAATTTTCTCTCTCTCTCTCTCTTTCCGCGCGGGCGGTTAACCACGAGAGAGTAGTGTATAAGGATCTGGTTCGCGTGGCCGCCGACCAGAGAATGCTCTCTCTCTTTCTCGTAGCGCACGCGAATAGTAGTAGTAGTAGTAGTAGGCGAAAAGGTGAAAAAAAAGGAGCGCGATGCGAGAGAGGCGCGCGCGCGCGGCGAGCGCGGTGAGGTCGGTGCCAGGGCGTGGCCGACTGCGGGAGAGAAAGAACGTATATATATATATATTGTACACAGCTATAAGGTCATCGGGCAGCCTAGCCGCCTTTTACAACCCGACCGTATAAGCCGTCTCTCTCTCTCTCTCTCTCTCTCTCGGTCTGTGTTTCTCGTGCGGTCGAGAGAGTCTGCGTGCGCGCGCGAGTGCTGATGTCGGACTTGTCGTTTTGGAGTGACGGTATATATATATATGTCTGTAGGTGTATGTGTGGGTTGGCACGGGGAATTGATATTTAGGAGTGATTGGAGGCCTGTAGCTTTCTGGTTTGTTTTGCTGTGTGAGAGGTCGACCATAATATGGCTTTTTCCTGTACAGCGTATATATATAAACGTTATTATAGAAAAATCGGAGACTTATGAAAGTAATATTGCAGTTAATACATTCGTTTATACGATTTCGATATCAAAACGTATATATGAAAATCGTAATTCTATATATCACGTGTACTCGGAAAGATAACAATTTTTCCTTACAAACGTTTACGAATTAAGCTCCTAATTCAGCGATAAATAAATGTCATTATATTTCTCGACATGCGCGCAATATTCCTTAGCCGATTGTTATCGTTACACATATAGATATACTCGCTCGTACTGCGTTAGATTGCTCTTATGCATTAGCGTACAGCAACTATATATAAAACTAATCGCCGCGTAAAATAACCGCACCACTGCCCACAACCTCTATATATATATTCTTTACATTAAAACTACAAATATATAACCACTCACTATATACACATACAAAGTGCTTTAAACATTGTCGTGCACCTTTCTCCAACTTAGACACACACACACACATACATAGGTACCTTACTTCCTTATACTCTCGATTCGCTTATACCGTTTCGTGTGCTTGTGTACTACTCGTACACCAAAGTGAAACTTCATACTCGACAAGTGCTTTATATACATATACAAATACGTATATAAACGTATGCCTGTTTTATATATACACACACACACATATACGCCACCGAATTTTATTACGCGGCTGGTCTCAACGCGAACCACTGAATTATACCCCCGCCACTGTATATATGTATGCCCGGGCTTAAAACACATTGCGAAATGTGAACGTGGAGCCGATATTGCGCGTGTGGTGTCGAGTTACTCGTATATATACTACGTGAGGATGATTTCGCGATCGTTAACCCCCTCTGGTATAATTATTATCGTTTGCGAATCGTTCGCGGGTGCGCAATGTTTCGGTATATACAGCTGTATATACATATATATATGTATGGTATATGCAGGTGATTATCAACAAGTGTATAAAAGTTTATCGAACGTTCCTTCACATATGAAATTAGT
Source organism: Torymus texanus (assembly GCA_036873485.1). Taxonomy (NCBI): domain Eukaryota; kingdom Metazoa; phylum Arthropoda; class Insecta; order Hymenoptera; family Torymidae; genus Torymus; species Torymus texanus. Next base: position 4,206 of record JAYJLV010065001.1, read on the forward strand.
TTCTGAAAAAGAAACAGAACTAATATATACATACACTATATCGTACATAAGTTGTGTGTATTGTTCATTGATTGTTGTTTGGTTCGAGAACCAATATCAGTTCGCAAGCTTCTACGCTTACGGTACCAACCACCTTGTATATCTCAATATATCTATGTATATATACACCGCACCTCTCTCTCTCTCTTTCTTTCCTCTATCCACCCGCACAAGAACCACCAAACCGTATACATATATACCAAACCTCCTCCAATCACAGCTACACCATCTCTCTTTCTATCCCCTTTACATAAACGAAACAATTCCCTAATCGCCTTCACTGCGCGTTGCATAACGCATGAACTGAGCTCCGCGTTCTATACTCCCTCTTCGCGTATATACATATATATATACACATAAGAACCGATTCCCTCCGACACCCGATCGACCAACCCGCTTGGTACGCTATATATATATATATATATATATATATATATACTACATATAACGTAAACGCAAAGTGGCACCGTACCGAAGGATAGCTCGGAGGAATTCTGACCGACGCTTCGAGAGCATGCTACATTGCGTATATATCTACCCTGAGAGAATTCTTTCCCAGGACTCTCTCTCTCTCTCAACGCATGTGGCGTTAAATTTTACGAGGCGTGTGTTGTGCACCGCACTGCTGTGATGATGATAAAATTTGGCACACATACATGTATATATATATACTGCTGCTGGGTAATAAGGGCCTTGCCGCAAAATCGAATGCGAGCAAGTGTCAGTCGTCTTTCTGCGTCTCCTCTCGCGTGTGCGACCTGCCCAAGCTCTCAAGAACCACCGGTATAAGAAGAAGAAGAAGAACCAGAGGGAGAGAAAGAGAGAGAGAGAGAAAATATAGGTTGTCTTCCGGTGGGACGTGCACGCGCGTGTACACAGATACACACATACACGTGTATATACATATATGTATATGAGAGAGAGAGAGAGACTCTCTCAATGCCTGCGGTGCACGCGCGGATGATACATTATGGCGTATTCTTTTTGACCGGTCGCGGTGCAGCTGCAGCTGCTGCCACTGCCGCTGTTGCTTCTGCTGTTTCTTTCGCGCTTCTTTCTTTTTTTTTGTAGCAGCAGCACGCCGCTCTGCACCTTTCTTTCGCCGCGCGGTCGACTTCTGCATGGCTTCGCTTCAGGGAGAAAGAGAGGAGGGTAATCTGAGAAAAGATTTGTTAGATTTCGTGTACCAGCCGCCGATCTTTCTCCCCATGTGTGTGTGTAATGCGCCGGCAGGGAGAAAGGGAAGAGAGAGAGAGAGAGAGAGTGAGAGAGTTGCGGATTCTTTTCCGGCGGCAAGATAAGGGTGAATGTATATATGTGTGTATGGACGAAAAAGAGAGTTGAGGTACGGCCCGGTCTTTTGCACATGCCTGCGGGCCGATTAGCAGATGTGGAGAGAGAGGGAACGGATGTTATACTCAATTCGCGTGCGGTACAGCAGATTTTTTATTATTATTATTATACATTTGGGAGGATGGAGGATTTGAGGAATGATGGTTTATAAACTGTGTAGATTTAGAATTTAAATAGAGTGTATAGGGTTGATAGTTACCGATTTTTTGATATTTTCATTTGTGTAATAATCGAATAAAAGTTGTCTTATGTCGCAGAACGATTTTATATGCGTATGTAGAAGTCTATAACAATCAACTCAACCTTGATGTCAATTAAAATTTTACAATCAATAGACAATAATCTATTATACTTGCGTAATCGTTCAACATTCCGCTCCTATTCTATATACCAACGTCAAAGTTGTGAACCTATTTCCACATTTCTAGGTATATACATATCAAGTTGATATGTATAACCACGCTCCATCATCCCCAATTTATAAAGTTTCGAGGCAAAAAAGCGACGGTATCTTTGTTTATTTCCGAGACGAAATTGAACAAAAATTACCTATGAATAAACCAAACCAAGGATGTCCAGATTATTTTACCTTGAAACTTTATAAAATCGTGCATTTTAGGATCATGAAGGGCAACAGATACTGCTATTATTTTTTATATTAATTATTTTTACACGTTCCGCCAATAGAATAGGGTGTGAAACATCCCTTTAATCCGAGAGTACAACCATTACTATTGTATATCATCCGTACGAATGTGTATATCTTGTCAGCAACTTTTTTCTTGCAATATACGTATATACGCGCACACGTATGCTTAAACACGCCATAGCGTTATACATATAGATATCTACAAGATGGCAATGATCTAGCCATTGTCAAGAACGTAGCCTCGATAAACCCACTTGAACACATATACATATCTATAACCTACGACGATTGAAAGAAAGATATATATATACATACATATAAAAGCAACCCAAGCAAAGCGCAACCTCGTTCTCTCTCTCTATAGACACGCATATATGCACGCGCGTGCGTGCCGTATAACACCAAGGTGCAACCGGTTATACTTATACCCCTACCCTACCTATATATATACTACTTCTCGCGTGTGCGGTATACGCGAGCGAGTAGCTCACGCGCGGACGCGCGTTGCTCTCGCATTACTCGCTGAATATTTCATTCATAAAGGCGCCTCTCGTGTTCCACACTGCACGAGGGAAAGAGAGAGAGAGAGAAAGAAAGACTGTAGCACACGCGTAAGGCACACGCACCACGCGCGCGCACGCGCGAGTATTTCAAAGCAATTACTGTGAAAAGAGAGGGGAAAGAGGCTGAATGGACCCCTCATTTCTGCGCCATTATGCCTCGTGATTTGCGCCCGCGGATAACGATATCGTCAGGGAGGAGAAGCTGCTTGTACGTGTATTTCTATTATACAGCTTCTTGCGCGTGCTATCGTTTTTTTTGTGAGTATACGAATATATATGAGGGCTGTGAGGGTATATAAGGGAGGAATGTGAGTGTTAAACGTGACTGGACGAACGTTTATCGTGACGACGATTATATATGGATGTATGGTTTGGGTGAAGACGATTATTATATGGAGGGTTTTAGGATGTTGGGGTGGTATGGTTGTGCGGTGTATATCTTGGTATAGTGAGTTTATTCGTGTATATGTACAGTAGCTCGTATAATTAAGCGAGAAATTATATGTGTAAGTAATGAGGTTTTAAGTTGAGCGCGTACTCGGATGATAATGTTGGTGAAAATTATCTTTTTGAGTGGGGTGTATTGAGACATTATTTGCGATGGTAATCAGAAATATTTGCGGAATGTTGGGTAAACTGTTGTTCAAATAAGAACAAGTAGCGAGTGTCTATAGCTGGATAAAAAATTAGGTAGAATTTCTACTTGAATATTTAGTTGATTTATTTTGAAGCGATCAATCAATGAATTATCTACTTGATATTTTACCTGATGTTTTAGATAAGAAACTTTTATTTTTCGACTATCTATAGGTTACTTTAACAATTTAAAAGAAAAAAAGGTAAAAATCAAGGGATTAATTAGGTGAATTCAGACGATTAATCGTATAATATAAAATAAAAATACTTACGCGTCTAAACTATAATAATAGACAACTTAACGCTCTTCAAATGATACTGTAAATTATTCCAATATTACCATATCTACTATACCAATTCTCATAAACTAAAATCCCCTATATAATATTTTATACATACACCACAAATCTAACCACATCTCAATCTTTCTATTTTCAGAACTTTCGTGAACACAGGATTGACGGCGCCTCGTTGCCGCTACTTTCAGAGGACCACTTGACAGGCCCAATCGGCATGAAACTTGGCCCAGCCTTAAAGCTACGCGTACTCCTAGCACGTAAACTCGGCGCGTGTACGGTATGCCTTCATTGTGCTCACTGTCACCAATCGCCATTACCTGCTGGTCTCAGCGCAGCTGCAGCAGTAGCAGCAGCAGCAGCAGCACACGCGCAACAACAGCAACAACAACAACAGACGCCCAGTAGAAGGGCAAGTACTAGTGCCAACTGACGTAACCTGGCGGAGTACCAACGCTCAGGGCTAAAAGACGATCTTAATGGATGTCTTAGGATTGATAGGCCCAATAAAGCTCTGTTTATGAAGGGTATCAAGATCAGTAAACTTGGAGCGCCGTCGACAGCTCAGAAGACCGCGACAATGTTCAAGAAACCAATCGACACGAGGGCATGGGTTGGTATGAGTGGATGACGAGAGTTTGGTGCTTCGCCGGGGACGATGATGATGATGATGATGATTGTTGTTGTTGTTTTTATTGTTTTTGTTGTTTATGGTGATGATGTTGAGAGGATGATGTGGAATGGTACGAATTGTGTTGGGTGGTGAGAAGATGTGTGACGGGTTTGTGGATGAACTTGTTGTTAATTGTTGAATAAAGCTATAATGATAATTGTTATGAGAGCAATCGATGAATCTAATGGTTAGTTTGTTGTTTCGGGAAAAATTTTGTTACATCCAATTCGCAAAACCGTCACGTCTTATTTGAATTCCATTTATCAGAAATAAAGAGTTAGTTACTTGTGTAAAAAGAAGTTTGGGCAACGATTATCGAAAATCTAGGTATAGAAAAAAAGTGCTATTCACTATAGACCATTTCTCTATTCATATTACGCAAAGTGTGATGTAAAGTACAGGGTATATAATCTAGTAAGAAATCCAGAATATTGTTGAACGATTTTAGTCCAGACTTGTTTTTTTACACCAGTAATTATATCATATTCGAACTTCTATTAGATCCTATTTGACCCTACATTTTATAGAATTCGATTATTGAATTCAACGTCTTGTTGCTTATTGCAACATTGTAAGTTAAATAGGAACCAGATAGGAGTAATAGATTTTTCTGTGGATATAAAGAAAGAAACGATTCCGTGAACCACCCGCAAACAATGCAACTAATTTCGTATTTAGGGCAAACGTATATATGTATAGCCTATATAATAGACGACGATGATGATGTAATGACTTACTTCCAGCGTAAATAAAATAATTAAAAAGGATACATGTCAAACAACGAAGTTAAGATGAGAGGATCCATTTTGCGATCCATGTGTGCAATAAATACAGCCACCCCGAATCTGGTGATGCCTCTATAAACGCGCATGAGTTGCACCTTCACGAGTTTTGCCGCCTTGAATTTTACTGTGTCAAATTTTTATATAGTATATACACGTACACACAAATGTGTAAAATCATTTACATGGATGGTAATTGAATTTTACAGATTTATACTTTTGTAATTCTTTTTATACTCGATCGTGTAAAGCATGAGGTAATTATTTCGTCACTTATCACTCAATACTGATAATTTTGGCGTAAATTTATATAATCGATCGAAACTCGAAATGCATCATGTGATGTATTGAGGAATGCAAAAGAAATGAGCGAAGGTGCACGAATGCGCGTCTGTTTTTGCTAAAACAATCGTTGTTTCTTTAACTTGTATAGATTTTAACAAAAATTTTATATATATTCACACAAGTGCGAAAAGTGCAAAAAAAAATGAATGAATGAATGAATAAATAAAACAAAGCGATATTTTTGCTAACGCCTACACACTTACTACGCCGTACACATACACTACGATCTTAGACAATAAATTCGCCAACGAACGATCGTATAAGATATACCTATATATTAAGATATACTTCGTCGAGCAACGCACAAATATACATATATATATACAAAAGTCGTTTTTAACGGACGAATCGCGCGTTGACTATATATTGAATGTAAAAAAAAAAGATAAACTAGAAGCGGAAAGACGGAATGGCAACTATATAAGAGAATCGATTCGAGCATATATATTTATACATATATCAAGGAATATTTTTAGACGAATGTTGAAATTTTTCGATTTTGTAAGCATCAATAATAGGTGTGACCTAAAGTGCCTCGATTAAGACTATCGACGATATATTATACAATATACATATAGTTATATTTATGTATGATTATCAGGATAAAGAGATATATGTATACTGTAGTTCGCAAACAATGTACTTAATTTTTTTTTCCGATCCGATTTTTAATGTCGAACTATATATATGTATGTGGGGGACGATATAAATGAAAAGAGAGAGAGAGAGAGAGAGAAGGACGAATCGATCTCGACGCTAAGCGCGCGCGCAAGCACGCGAGCAGCAGATTTTTAAGCGATAGCGGCTTTTACTTAATTAACAGTTTTATTAATTATTAATATTATTATTAATTATTATTATTAATTATTATTAGTAATTATTATTTTTATTATTATTATTACTATTATTATATGTATAATTATGATTATCACGTGTATATACCGCGCTTAGGCATTTATTTATACAGTGCTTTTAAAGAGAAGGATAAACAGACATAGTATTTTATTTAGAACGCGAGCGACTCTTCGTCAATTGTTTATTATATATATATATATATATATATATCACTTCTTTACTGCCGATTTTTTTTCGCGAACGAGTGCAAGAGAGAAGAAGAATGAATAAAGAACAAATGATGTAGAGAGTAAGTGAAAGAGAGAAAATGAGAAGATTCGTGTTTCATTATAATAAGCAAACGAAAAAGCAGCAATATTTGTGATACTATACGGGACTTCTGAAAAGAAAAAATTTCCTTTCCGCCATCTTTCATGTATTTTTTTTTCTTTTTCTTTTATTCCAATTTACGCCTTTCACTTTTATTAGCATGCCGAGCAATAGTTAATTATGTTCACCCTTCTTCTATGTCCTTTCTTTTCAATTCGTAATCCTTCCTTCGTTATCGATATGGACTTTTGCGCGGTGCAAAGTCTATGTGCATTGTAAAATTTTATGCGGCCCGCAGGGTCCGTCACCTTTATGTATAGTAGTAAATTAACGGTGAACAGTGAACAGTGCATTGTTTCTGTTGAAATAAATTCGTTGAAAAGTATATGTACAAGTTGTATTTGTGTTATTTATTATCCAATCACAAAAATATACAATATAATACTTGATTCTCAAACACTTGCGTATACACTTATTTTTTCCATAAAGATTCTTCTCACAACTCGAGCGTATATCCGATTGGTATACTTTAATATAAATAATAGAAAACTTCAATTCTTCAATACGAAAGTGAACAAAACTACAAAAGTATTCTTAACAATGATGACTTACACTCTGCTGAGAAAAGCGATTCAATCAATTCTCCACTGAAGCAATAGTTAGCTCACGCAACTTTTGCCTGAAAAACAAATAACAAAGCAAGATTATAAAGTGAATCAACCTATTATTAAAAAAAAAACACAATGAAAAATTTTTTACGAAAAATTATTCTGGTAAATACTGTCATTATTCTAGAAATAAACGTAAATTTTAAACGCAACTACCAATAAATAAATTGATAAGTTGTAATAGTTTTATACCATATCTATAAAACTGTACTAGAATCTCAGTAAAATATTTTTCATCGCACAATCGACCGAATCAACTTACACCTTGGTGAATTGCCAGAAAACCATCGTACTGATCCACTCGAATCTCAATATCTGCCATACCATTATTATCAACCGTGACTGTTGGTCCTGTACACCTTCCATTCACGACTTCTCCAGTCACGATATTACAATAAACTCCTGCTGGGAGACACACGTGCATCCTCCGCTTAAGATCAACTTTGTCAGCGTTGATCGCAATGAATCCTCTGTTTCCTCTGCAAAATGCGATCTGGTAATCTCCATTGTCCCACCATCCTTGAAGTTTTGTCTCGCCTACATAGTTCCTGAATCCAACCATACCGTAGATCTGCAGCCATCGGTGCTCGCAAATCCAACCATTGCCGCAAGTTTTATCCGGGTTGATAGTTGGGGATTTGATACTACCGTCAGATGTAGCCGGTGGACCTTGCTCGAAGTCGTTGAAGGCGAAGGAACTCATGACACGTGGGATGCCATAGGGATGGGCCAGCATTAACGCAACTGCCATCTGGTATAGCAAGTTACCGAATGTTGTTATCATGATTGGAAATTGTTTTTTTGAAAGAATTGTTGATTAATGGAGGCTAATTGTTTATTTCCCGGTGTTGGTGAGTATTGTTAGATTTGAAAATATGATAAGAACTCGGCAAAACAATACACTTGAAAGTTTACTGGACTGTGTTATATAATAAATATACTATTGTGTTTTTATTTGAGGGAAAGATACGTTATCATTAAAATCGCAATAAACGAAAAATTATTGCGCGGTAACAAAATCCTTCAAACTAAGTAAAATATTTCTATGTTACTTTGATGCAGAATCAAAACTTTCTGCAGATTTGGAACAATTTTACTCATGGTATAAAATGAGATCAAAATATTTTAGATTATGATTTAGAAAAACAATTACACGCAGGACTTTGCAAAATATTTCCACAACCAATTGCCCCAATTATTGAATACACGTTTCTAGCACACAATTCATTTTCCCATTGACAAACATTAGCTAACCTTGTATAACTTTGAATCCTTATGGGTCAACGGCACATCACTACCGCTTCTCTGAGAATCATGATTGTCGATGAACACAAAGGCATCCTTAGACGGTAGAAGACCCCAGAGCTCGCCCCAATTAACAAACCATTTAAGAGGATTCCTTCCGCGCAGTGCGTTGCTGATTTCCCGACCGAATTTGAACTCTGTAACGGCGCCTAGTCGGTTGTACTCGTATTTGGAAACGGCCTCGCCACCATAGTCGATCACTTCCTGGGCGATAAAGGGACGTGTGTTGGGTGCGAAACCATGCCTCTCGTTCAGGTTCTTCAAACGGGAGTAAATGGCCTCGAGGTCGCTCGGCCACATGTGCTTTGCCGCGTCGACGCTAAAGTGGGACCAAAGTACATGTGTAGTTAAGTGATGAATTTCTTTGCTCAATTCTTTGTTTTAAATACTATTTATCCTAGATTCTTTTTAAATTTGACAATCATATCATAGCTAATACTTTCTAAACTTTTAACCAATCCATATATCCCATTTAAATCTAAAAAGTTGAAACGAAGTCTGGCTCTTATAATTTAACTTTAAGTAATCGAACCAACATCACTCAATAAACATACAGATCACACACTCACACACAACCATAGACTTACCGGAATCCAGCAACACCAGCATCCACGGCATCGTTCATCATCTGTACAATCTTCTCTCTCACATATTCCTGGCTCTGATCGAGATCATGCAAACCCACGAGCTGACAGTTCCTCACATTCACTGGATCCTGGTAGTTATTGACCGAGCAGATCTTGTGAAAATGTTCTCTTGCGTAGGGAACCGCGGGATAATTGAGATCGTAAGTGTTGGCAGTGGAACCACCAGTACCTTTAGCATCGGCTGAGTCGCTACTCATATGGTTCAGGATTATATCCACGAAAATACGTACACCAACGCTGTTGCAACGTTGTACCATATCGCGGAATTCCTTCTCGTTACCAGAACGCGTTGTCCAGCGGTAGGATATGGGTTGGTAACGCTCGTACCAAGGACGCGAGTTCACGATTTTATTTTCTTGAATAGGAGATACCTGTAATGGTGTGCGATGATGAGGAATTCTGATACATTGGAATCATCTTTGTAATGGTTTGTAATTGTATTTCTCAGAGAGCGTTCGAAGTAGAGCTTAGATAATATAAAACTTTAGCTAAGAACGTAACATTCAGTACACTTTATTCATGATAAATTTAAAAGCAAACAAAAAAACGGTTTCTCTTGTAGCTTTTATAATAAAAGATGTTGTATTTTTTTTTTTTAATGATTATATGTAATCTGTCTAGGTACTCTAATATTATATTTTTTCAACGAAAATATTACAACCGGCAATTGCTTCCATATATAAAAAAAAAATCAGTCGAATCACGACACAATCGACTACGTGACCTCCCAGCATCCGAACCTTCACTTAATATACATTTCAATAACGAATGTCACATTCTATCGTCACAGATTAGATAAACCGTCGTCATATACACGCATAAATATATATAATAATTCCAAATGCAACGGAGCCGTGTCAGTTCAAATTCCATGGTTAATCTAATCGCCGATTACCCGATGAACTACTTTTCGCTATACATTATATCTAAAATAGAGGCTCGTATATACACGTGACTCACCTGGACGCCGGCATACCCCATGGGCGCTAAAAATTGCTCGCACTCTCTTGCTATATCGTTCCATTTCCACTCGAACAGGTGGACCATAGTAGTACGATTGTACGCATAGCTTGGCACTGTAACCGATGTGACGACAACAGCATTAACCGCGAGTATTAACGCGAACACACGATACATGATGATGACAATGATCGAACAATGAGTATGTGAGGTTCACTGGTCGCGCACCAGCGACTAATTGCGTACGTTTAGGGATGTCCGAGCGTTTTATATACACATGTGCTGTCAAAGAATTAATGCTCTTGAAGTTAGTGGTTGCCTGATCGAAGATAATCGCACGAGTGCGCATCAGGAGAGCGCATGGCTTATCGCGGGAAAAACGCGGAACAGCTGAGGTTTATTGTTTTATGAATGAATAGTATTAATGTTAATAAGTTTTCCTGTAAAGAAGGTTTCCTCGTATACGTGAGTTGTAGTTTGCAGATAATTCGGTTTATCCTCTTGTCTTTATAGTTTCCTTGTATGTGTCAAGTTTTCGGAAAGAGTGAGTGCGGATGAAAAGCGGAAATTTCTCTGTAGACGATGATGCGTTTAAATATATGTCTATTAAAAACGTGTAACTTGTAGGTATTATTTAATCTTTGTCTATATAGGTAAGGTATTACGAGTTTTTCTGATTAGATATGTGTGCAAAATATTGCATGATTGCTGAAAGAAGGTCATTTAATTTATATCTATATTTAATCTTGCATTTCTAGAAACAGATACTGATTGATTATTATCAATTAAGAAGAAAGTTCATGTTGTCGTAAATAATTTTTAATGTGGTATCAAACTTTCCGAAAATAATTAGAATAATTGTAACAAAAATATTTTAAAGTGACCACTAAATTCTAGTTTAGGGGAATTCCTCAGTGGCCTACCCGGTTTTTTGGCCATAGCTTTTGATGTTACGGTTTAAAATTAAAATACCGAAAAAGAAAAGGATTCTTAAAAAGGCCCTCATAAAAAGGAATTACGTTATGCAAGAACATCCATATTAATTATTACCAGGCTTTTTTATTATTCTCTTAATTAATACACATATAGGGCTTCAAATTAAAAATCATTTACGTTAATGTAATTTCGAAAAAAACCAAAGGGTATGAAAGCGCGCGGTAGCGCCGTAAAGGCAAGTATAAGTCACGAATGTGACACTATGCCGGAGGAACTGCACCACCGCTTTATATATCTCGTTATAAAATTTTAACGATACTTCTTTTTTAATTTACATCAACACTCAGCATATGCTCGTATTTAATGCACACCCAGTACAGGGCACTAATAAAGTGATCGAATTAAGGGAAAAGACATCATTTTATTTTTAATCTGGAAACATGTTAACTTATTCTTGAACAAAAAGAAGTAGAATTTAGAAATTATTAAAGAAAATATTACATCAACTGTAGCAAAAAAAAAATGAAAAAAAAAAAAAATAACTTTAAGACTGCGATTCTTGTTATATTCTGATGTAACTAATTAATATATTCCATATTTAAATTATTGAATCCAAAAAATGTTGAATAAAATGATATTCTATTTTTATAGATAGTTGTTCAACGTCACATATTTGGCTAATCCTATAATTTCGACGTTAAGCCTATGACACTATAGCCTAACGCAGCAAAAAGCTTCACTTGAGAAAAAGTATGGATCGATAGCGGATATCGAAAAAAATACAAATAGGTCACTTATTGGGCCAACGAACAAGCTGTGGATGGATAAACCAACATACATACAAATATACATACATATACATTATGTTAATTTCTTAGATTTGCATGTGACCAATGTCACGTAAACAATACGCAGCACTTGACTGATAATGATGTGAAAATATATATAATCTTTTGATCAGATGATAATAACACAGGCACACAAAAAATAAAAAGTGGTTTGATCCAGAAAACACATAATCATATCCTTATGAATTTAGATGCGCTGATCTCAAATATCACCTCAATTTTGGTCTATCACCTCAGGATTTTGAGATACCTATAACTCTTAAAATTTCGGGGTGTCTCCATTTCAAGGTCAAATATATTATTTTTTATTAATTTATCAGTGTTACTGTGTAGAACTAGTTGTGCCCTACATAATTCATTTTAAATTATCTGAATATAACTTTTCTTCTTGAAAATATATTAAATTAAAATTTCTAATCATCTCGAGATGATTGTTTCTTCTTTGAGATACATTAACTCAATATTTTAATTTAATATATCTTCAAGAAGAAAAGTTATAATCAGATAATTTAAAATGGATCATGTAGGGCATGATTAGTACTACACACTAACACTAATAAATTAATAAAAAATAATATATTTGACCTTGAAATTGAGACACCCCGAAATTTTAAGAGTTATAGGTATCTCAAA
>JAYJLV010065012.1:0-16699 GCA_036873485.1 Torymus texanus
GTGCGATGATTCGCGATGGGGTATATTCTCGGTATATATATATATATATATATACACACACACACACACACACACACACACACATATACATCGTCATTGGGTTATACCACGGCAGCTAATTCGCCAAGCGCGGACCGCGATTTGTCTTCATTACGCAACATAACTTGCGTAACTCTTCATTGCCCACGCTCATCCCTTGTCGCGTTCGCTTAAACAACTCATCGCACGCGCGCGCGCATTTCGTCCCTGAAATTTATACGTCCAACGCAGTCGCACGTCAGTAGCATACGTACGCGAAGGAACTCCACGCGCGTCGTGCAAGGGGTAAACAGAACGCGCGTGTGTATGTGTGTGTGTGTGTGTATAGAGGTATATATAGCTGTGTATACGATGTTGCATCTGTATTGCAAAAAAAAAAACTTCTTTCGTTCCCTCTCTTTTCCACAAAGGGGGGTTGTATTCGCCTGGCGGGACGCGCGCGCGCGCGATCGTGTAAAATTGCGCGCAATAAGCCTGGCGCCCTCGCGTACGGAATATCAAAGCAGCGCAAGCTCACATGTGTAATACACCGTGTATGTATATATATATGAGTATGTCGTATAACGTGTGTTGTATAGAACATACAGTAGTAGTACCCACACGCTCGCACGCGCGCGCGTGTATATTTATGGACTAAACAATTGCGCGCGACTTTTTCTCGATTTTATATACACGCGGCGGTATAGTGCGGCTTCGTCGTTGTATTGTGTTTGTGTGTACCTCTGGGATTCGCAGACGGCAATGCTCGTGTATATATATTTTTCCTCGGGATTATACCGATTTGCGAATTAAATTGCACGCTGGGGATAAAGACGGTGTGTTGTGAGTAAGGCGTATAGTATAGTCGAAAGTTCTCCAACTTTTCTTACACTAGACTATATATATACAGAGAATTGGCTCTTCGCTGGGACGCGCATAGCTTTTCTCCTGTCCGATGTAGGACGAAGAACGAGTATAGGTATTTGTCCGCGTGGTGTGTATTGTGCGGAAGTTTATCAATCGCGAGGAGGTGGATGTCGAGGATGATTCGACGCGAGAGAAAAGGACAACTCTCGGCCTTTTTCGTCGAACTCGTACTTTACAAGGGTTTTTATAAGCACGTAAAAAATTGCATATTCCTTGGGTATACACTGTCCTACGTAAATTTTCTCCGCATGTATACGGCCGGCGAGTTGTTGAACTTCGGATCAGCCAAATATTTACTTCGCTAAACGCATGCGCACCCCTTCCCCCTTTTCCTTAGCGACTTATGGCCGGGCAAACTTTTCCGAAAAATGTTGTCTCCCACTCAATCTTTCCGAATACCAAGGAGACACGGAATTATTTTGCTTCCCTTCGCCGCGGCGTTTTGCATCTTACTTTCCGCAACGATTGATGCACTCTTACGTATACTTGCTCTAACTCCACGAATGACCCATACACCTATCATCCGAGAGATACCGTTATATATGTATACACGATCAAACTTCACTCGAGCGAGAGATGCAGAGTCAATACGATTCCTCCGCCACAAGTTGCACGCAATTTTTTCCCTTGCTCTATATATACCGAAGAACTTTACCATCCCGCGCATGCATTAACCGCCGGCAGCGCAGCGCGCGCAACCATTATCTGTCGGGAGTCGCGCGAGACCTGGTAAATCAAATATCGATTACCCGACGCGCTGCCGCGCCCAACGCAGCTCGCGCGTAATATGCAATTTCTTGAGTGCCTTCTAGCCCCGGTTCGCTCTCTCTCTCTCTCTCTCACTGTACGCGTCTATAAACGCGAAATAGCTTGCACTGTCGCCTTTATACTGCTACCGCTGTGGTGTGACATATCCTGCAGTAGCAGCAGTGGCCAAAGGTATACGGAGAGAGAGAGCGAGAGAAAGAGAGGGGCTTTCGTTTTACCCGATACGGCGGATCAAATTTCCGCCGGGCGCACAATAACAGGTATACAATGGGACTCGGTTATTCTTGCGCGCGCGCGTGCACACACGTAATCGTCGAGTTATCTCGGATCTCGAGCAGGAAACGTGTATAGGCGGTTTTTTGCTCTGCAAGCGCAAGTGTTTTTCTTGCGTCGTCGCAGGATTACAGATATACAACGGTATATAAAGAGCTGGTTGTACTTATTTCTTTTTATATAGATGTACGTGAATTTTTTTTTTATTTGCGGTAAGTATGTAGTGGATTTTTGGTAATATATAATGTTGAGTGAATGATAATTGTTTATATAGATTTATTGAATAATTTTGAGGATTTGATGAATGCAAAGCTATATATATTTCTAAAACATGCGATGCAAACAGCTGGCGTACAAACTCAATCTAGCGCAAGGAAACGGCATATCGTGCTAATTATCGTCTCAATCCGCGAAAGGGTTATTCTGGACTCAGTGAACCGTTTATTTTCACGCTCGATAATTCCAATCCTAATGAAGAACCACCACCGCTAGTGGCAGCATTACGCGCATATATATGCATATACTCTCTGATTAGATTTGCAAAATAAACTTATATGTACAGTTGTTAATATGAGATTTTTATCGATTACCATTACTCTAGCGTAGTGGCGAGCGACCGACATTATTAGCCCACAGATTTATCGAATCAAGGCGCGCGTATCAAGCAACTCGCACTCACGCAAGCATAAACAATTACACACGGCGAAAGTGGAACACCTCTGCTATTACAGGGACGTCTAATTGAATTACGGCCAGCCATTGATGCACGATCGTTTGTCGAGGCTAAACAGACAAGCCTGCGTTGTATATTCTCGAGCGCAAATCTCGACGAGAACGCAAGCGCACGCACGGATGTGTACATATATATTCCCTTTAATTATATTTGGTTTAGATTTTACATCGGTGGCTGTTGCAATTTTCATTGGATCCAGTGCCGAGAAATTTTTAATCAAATGTGCCGTGAATAAATGGAAATCTATTTCGTTTTTTCAAGTGAATAATGTTGTGGTGAAACAATCACAATATGTTGTGTTTTCATACATATGCGAAATAGGACAAAAATAACTTTACATTGAAAAAATAAGGTTTTGTAACCGCGTGTAATGTACTTTCAAACTTTTTGTTATTTACATAAGATTAGTGCTATTAAATCGAAAAGCTCTTCGTAAACCTTTCACAAAGATAAATCCAATTAAGTTTTCATTAGCAAAATTTGAGTTACAATCATATAAATTCGTAAAAATCGGTAGAACCAGGTACAGACGGCATAAACTCCCACACGGGAAATTGAAATAATGATCATGCACTGCTTTAACAAATATGTTTCCGTGTAAAACGATTTCCATTTTCATCGAATAAAATTACTGGTCAACAGTTTGATTTAAAAAATAATTTTATCCTCGCAACGCACGATACTTTGTCAGCTTGGCATTCTTTGATCGGTCAACATTATTTTACCCCGGTAATTGTAAATTACGAAAACCATGGTAACAAAACAAAAGCTACTCAGCTCTCTCAGTAAAACAATGCTGAAAATGAAAATTTGACATCGTCATTTCAAATTTGGCGAAAAATACCGCTTTGCTCTTTCAAAGTCGTCTGTTCATAATTAAACCCCTTTAGTTTGCGAAAGAACGTCAAACAAACCTTATTTAATAAAAAAGAATTGAAAATCAAAAGATCAGTAAATGAAAAAATCCTTCATCAAACGTTTCTTTACCTACAAAAAAAAAACCACATTTTCATCCCCCTTTAATTCTCTTGAAACTTCCCTAAAAAGGAAACCACTGCCATTCACAAAGATCGCAGCTCCTCAACAACCCCATTGGTCGTCCACTTTTCCAATACCCTCCCCGCGTATACGTCTTACAAAATTCATAAAGTACGATTTAATAATAATCAATTACCCCGTCGTCGTCTACCCCTTCAAAAAAAAAAGCTCTTGCGTATCATTAAGCCCTTTATTGGGCTCTCGTCTCCCTTACACCATACTGCCGCACCTCATACACTGTCAGCGTTGCTCCGCGCGGCAAGAAGATCATTCGCGACGTACACAGCCGCGAGGTGAATTCCGCGACAAAGTGCTCGAGGAATGGGGTGGAGTGTAGGAGGCACGACCCCCCTACTCCGATGTTAATATCGGCTTTAACGTCGCTCCCCTTTTTCTTGCGTGCTCGCGCTGCCGTGCCTGCACATATAACCCACCTTCCTCCTCTTCTCTTGCCCGCGGCTTTCAATGAAAAGTAGCGCGCAAGAACTGGATGGGCATAAAGAGGTCGGAAAAAAAGGAGCCCTGATAAGCGCCGGGGCGTACGGTTATACGTGTCTCTATGTGTGTCGTATACCTATATACACGCATACAGGTGTATATATATGTATATAGAAGAGAAGTAAAGGAAAGAGGCTTGCCCGGAAGGTACCACGGATACATGTTGCATAACGGCCGGTAAGTCTTGTGTATACCTATACTCTCTCGCAGCGCAGTGGAAACGGCAAGGAACTGGCAATCGAAAGAGCCGCTACACTGTGAAGAGCTAATTCGCTCGACCCAGCTCGAGAGGAGTCAAGAATTTCAGCTGCGTGTCGCGGGGAGTGCGATGTATCTCTCCCACCTTCATCTCTCTCTTTCTGCCCTTTGAGGGCGAGCGAAAATTCAGAGAGTGCTATACGCGCCCTGGATGGTGTGGCAAGAGCCCAAGGCTGTTTGGCTCATTTGCCACTCCCTCTCTCTCTCTCTCTCTCTCTATCTCTCGAGTACACCGCGTGTATCCCTGGCTTTGCGGCTGATGACGGCGGCGACGCGCTGCATTAGCTCGGTGCGCATCGTTTATACACATCGCTATATACCGCCGACGGAATTAAAAGAGTGGGATAAAGGGTCGGCCGCGAGCGATGCTACTATATATACTGCTATACTGCTTTGCCTTTTGACGCACTCGCGCGCCCATTCTTGTTGATTTTTCATTTATTTGCCATGTACTGCGAACCAGCACGCGGCGTCGACGCTCTTTTCCTCTTTGTATAATATAGCCGAGCGAGACGAATGTAGTTGATATATATATATATATACACATATACGTATATATAGTTGCGCTTTCTTCATGCTGAATAATTGATGAGTAGGTTTGGAGGTGGAGTGAATAAAACGCGTAAGAATTCATTTTTGGAGGTGATGATGTGTACTAGCGGTCGTGTGTCTTTTGTTAATTAAGAGACAGAAAGAGCGTATAATAAGCGTGTCGCTGTTGATTGTGAGAATAATGAATAATAAGTAACGGGAGTACGAGCCTTTTGAGCTTGTGTATGTGTGTATACACACAAGCAGCGTGCGAAAATATATGTAACGTGCGGATTAAAGTCGTTCGTTAGCTTAGAAAAGGTAAGGTGTTTTCTGCTTGTGTTATATATAACGCGTACAAAGTATTTCCTCCGTTTTCTTGCAATTCATAAGCTATACACACTCGAAGAAATGTATATTATATATACGTTTGATATTTACGAGTTAAGGTATTATATAATTTATACGTCATAGAGCTAAGATATTAATACAGTAGTTACGGGACAGATAAATTTCGTCGCGCGCTCTTTGAAAAGTATTGTTATACACTTAAGTGACAAATGGTCAAATGCAGCGTCATAAGTTACACACAGCTTAGCCTTACAACATAACAAATATATAGAGCAATGAGTCTCGGGGATTTATAACGACGAGCTCGAAGTGGATAGAAACAAAAGAAACGACTAAACTTGAGAGAGCAGCGTACGGATATAGCCAAGGATTTCGTTCGAAATGTAACTCAGTAAAGTAGGTAGCCTCCTACTATAGCCGGGGATATAAAAGGAAACGCCCGAGCGCGCGCAGCTTCCTTCTAGCACGAGCGAGAGGGCGAAAGATCGCAAGCGCAATGGAAAAAATTGACCCACTGTGTTTTCAGATACTTTCGCGCAATTAAATTACGGCTAATGCGCCGATAAAATTGCTTCTACTCTCTCTCTCTAGCTACAGTATACCGACGACTTGACATTACCTCGCGTTTTTATTATACAACTTCTATCGTATTATACCTCTCGAAACTTAACGCTCGAAAACTTGTAATTTCACTCTGTGCGACACTTGTAAAAACAGAGCACGCGCGTGAATTTTCAATTCGCAACAAACGCGTACACACGCACACGCGTATACATATATATATATATATATATATATAATGCCGATGGAATCTAAACATTAAGTTTAATTGGTAAAATATTGGTACAAGTCCGTCGACGGCGTCACGTCTTTTTAACTCCTACCATCGCGCACACGTTCAACTTGCATACGCTCTCCCACCCTCTCTCTCTCTCGCTCAAGAAGCTGCTCGCGAGGTATATACACAGAGCGAGAGAGAGAGAGAGAGAGATAGGCACGATGAGAATGCTCGCGGCGGTCTTGTTACGATGTAGGTACGGCGCGTGTGCTAGAGCAGCACAACACGAATGTCTCCTTCCATATATATACAGCAACCTCCGACGCGCTACGCGACCGCCCTGTCATAATAAACAAGGCCACCCCCTCCCTCTCTCCCTCCCACGCCTCTTCGAGCTCTTATACGGGCTAGCGTGCTATTGCTCGTCATAGGGTCGTGCACGCGCATGATGGCGTGAGGAAGAGGGCGAAAGTTTTTCGATTTCGCAGCCTGTGAGAGAGGAGAGGAAGAGGCAATGGTAGTGGTGGTGGTAGGTAGTCTCGTTAATCGCGCTGATTAATGATCAGGAAAAGAGGCGATGACGCTACGTGCTGCAATTTTTTGAGCTACGCGTTTGACTAACTTTTTTTTCCTCCGGAGGGACGGAGGGGACCTGACGCATTTTTGTATTCATAGCTGCGACTTTTATTCAATGGTTAAAGGGCGGGGATGTATATAGATGTTCGTAGTTTCTTGGTAGTACATGATATTGGAGAGCCAAATTTGTTGAATATGAGGTTCTCTTCGAAAAAGGTCAACACATCAATTTGGTCAAAAAAAAAGGTGCCAATGACGATGCGAACCCGTCGCGCCTAGTTGGCAATTTCGAACGACGGCTCGTTTTTCATTTTTTATTGCACTTTGAGTCACTATATATTTTTTTTTTATCGCTCTCTTTAGGCGTCCCGCATTTTTCATATGGCTAGTGCGTAGTAGTAGTAGTAGTAGTGCGGCGACGTCAAAATTTTAGCGAAACAGCACTCTGTCCGAATATTTCATCCTCTGTAAAATTCACATCGCCATTCGCGGCTCTATAATAAATTATTTGCGTTCGTAGAATTGTTCGCGGCAGGAATGTACTTTGCTATTATATCAGCCAACCTCAAATAAATAACGAATAATAATTTCATCCGTTTCGAATAATATACAGCCTTTTATTGAAAACTATATCGATAACAAATTTTTCGCATATATATTGCTAGTCAGTCTTTTTATTGCACGGAAAAAGTGATATGCACGCTCTTTTTCTTAGTAAAACGGAATTTCCGTTTATTTGTTAATACATGGTTTACGTGCGTGCGTAATAACTCGACATTCCAGTGGGAATTGATAAAAGCAAGATTCCAGAAAATTCGATCCGGGCGTTTTCGCTCGTACATTGTGTCGTGCCTTCAACGAATTGTATTTAATTAACGGTTGTGTTATTTTACTTCAGCTTCGTATATTACTCACATTTTCGGTTAAAAAAACACGTGAGCTCCGTCGCATTTTAAACTATTGTTATTTTGACAAAAGTTTGTACGTTTTTCATCTCCCTTATCTACCAGTAGATAAAATCTACTGTCACAGGACAACCGACAACGCGCTGGACAAATGTACAGATAATAAAAGACTAGTTTTGCGTGATAGTGACAGAGCGTGAGTACTTTACAAATCCGTATAACAATAAATCTCGCGTGATAATCTTCCGAGCGAAACGTCTATATTTGCGACATGGATATAAAATTGTCATCGAAATAAAAAAAAATAAATAAAACACAGCCGTCCGTTCGATAACGTTCAAGTATATATACGAATTCAAGTCAAGCCACATATTATATACCTACATGCCTTTGAAAAAAAAGTCATATATTGAAAAACACACCATGCGCTGCATTCAATGACACTTTCTCGCCTATAGCTCGCGTACCTGGTTAAGCTCTAATACAAAAGACGTAGGCTGCAGGTATTGCGTATGTGCGCGCGCGGGTGAGGGGAAATGAAAGGCCATCGATCACCCGCCGAGTGATAATCGAATTTCGCACAAGGGAGAGAGAGTCGGAATAACGCAAAAAGATACGCGATATTTGTCAGACTTTCCTCGCTATAGCTCGAGAGCTCGGAAAAGCTATCCTCTTTCTTCTTTTTCGTCTTCTTCTTCTTCTTCTCTCTCGCGAGATAGTTCTCTCGTCGATATCAGTAGTATAGTCGCAGTCCGTCGCCCCGTTCTCTCCTCTCCTCTTCCTTTCCCGCGTGAAAAACAGCCGGCCAAGACGGAACGATAGCACACCGATGCGCGACCTCGCGATATATATACCATAATGTACACGTGTGTGTATATCTATACGTGTACGGTTTGCGTATGTGTATATATACTACAGCAGCGAGTAGAAGGGATTTTTCAAATAGTCAGCAGAGCGTGCCGAGTGATAAACGCGCGAGTGCGCGCGCATTTCGAGAATACTTTATTTTTATTCAAGTCCCCGCTGGCGGACGGGTACGCGAGCGGCGCAGATAAGACGCGCGCGCGACCAACGTCCCCTTCTTCCTCTCTCTCTCTCTCTCTCTATCTTTTCCTCCCTCTTCGTCTCCGAGTGGCAAAGGTCGAGATTCGGTGAAATATTCAGAGGCTCGGGAGAAAAGTTGGCAAGAAGCTCTCGGTGCGCTTACAGCGACGCATCGCACGCGCACACATACACATATATATATATATACATACGCGTGACGATGAGACGCTTTGCGTGTATATATATAACGCTCGCACAGCGCATTACGTATTCTACAGGGTATGAAGCTCTTAAAGCTCGAATACCCAGGCGACACACGCAGTTATGTTAATCTCTACTTTCGCCCTCTATACCCTGTGCTGGCGCTTGCTCTCTTTCGCTTTCGCTATATACTACTCCACCTCACGCGCGTCGCCGCCCAAGACGCCTATAGTTAAACACAGAGCCGAGCGCGTCTTCCTCCTCCTTGGTGGTATACCTCGACGAGGCAGCCTCTCTCTCTCTCTCTCTCTCTCTCTCTCTCTCTCTCTCTCTGCCTCTTCTCTTTCTCCCTCCTCATACATACATGCAGAGAGCCCGTTTAACAGCGTTCATACTTAACCTTTTCTCGCTCCCTCGCAAACGACAGCGAAACTATTTGCGCCGTACCAGGAGTGAGGGGGCGAGGTCTCCGATTTCCCAATTGCTGCACGCGTGGGGGAGAGAGAGAGGGAGAAAGGGCTATATATATGCTACCGTGAAAGTTTGAACGCGCACGCAGAACCACGGGGGTAGAGTAGACAGAGTCGGAGGGGTGCAATAATCCGAGATGAGAGCAATATATGCGTACTAACGGGCGGGACTGAATCTCTTCGTCCCTGTTATATACTCAGCTGCACGTGTATATAGATCTTTGGGTGTATACACACTAAGCGACACATGCACGGTAAGGGTATTATATATACTTGTCGAAAAATCACATCAGTCTGTTTTTATAGGGCAAAGATTTTTTTTTTCGAACGCGGCACGAGGATCCCACATGGTAGTATGTTTGCATTCTATTATATGTAAAAACATTATGTTGAAACCCATACCCGCGTGTGCGAGGACGTATTTTCGTTTCCACACCGATGTATCGATCGAAGAATAACAGTCTCGATGGTAAACACGCGCGTGTGTGTGTGTGTGTATGTGTGAGCCAGTTGCCGCAAGCGCGCGTTTTGCTTGCATGTAAAATCAACGACTTGGCAGTCCGTGCGTCTGAAGTCACACGGTGACGACGACGTGAGACTGATTCGCTCGAGGAATTTCCTTTCCAGTCTATTCTCTCTCTCTCCCGCTTGCGTTCTTGACTGCGAGACGACGACGGATTTTTCAGATTTTAGAAAATATTTTCCCTCCGCGACGTTGGTTTTATTCGGGAAACACACGCGTTGATCGAAACATATGTATATGTATATGTACATATATATATATGTGCATTAGCATGTGGTGTCGGTATATCACGTATGGATAGAAAAAGTTTTGTTTCGAGATTTTCAGTGCGTAAAAAGTATTAGAAATGGATTTTTAACTGTATATATGTATATAGATATGGGAAAGTTAATAACGCACGACTGCGACAGCGGCTGACGTGTATATCGCGGTGCAAGTAGAACAAGACAGGTACGGTACGGCGGCAAGCTCGTTTCAACTTTCTTCTCATAGAATGAGCGGCATTGAAAAGGATTATTTATAGAATTCAATGAAAGTACAATGTATAGAGTGGCAAGGTCAATCGAAACTCAGTCACACATATATGTATGTATACGTTATATTCTCAGTATTTGCAACGCGAATTGTAAAGTTTCTACCGACGGTATATACGTTGATGCACGATGATTACTTCGTACACAAGCCGCGCCCCGATAAATGAGATTTTCAATTAACCTACTTGACCAAGACAGTGTTTCGCGAGTCTTATGTTATTACTATCTCGACGTTCTGTATATAAACCGAGCCCAAGCCGCGCATATATAATGATTCTTAAAGTTATTCTACCCTATATGACAATTACGCGATGGCGGAGTTATCAAGCAAAAGAGAGAAGGAGAAAGAGCCGCTGCTGCAGCTGCACTACGCTCTCTCACTCCTCATAGTCAGTCATTTGCCACATTCACTTTGATATACTTCCGCATCTCATTATTTTTAATGAGGCAGCTTTATAGATATATATATACACACACACTCACACACCGCGTGTATATATATATTATACAGAGTAACTGGCGAAAAGCGAGAGGAAACTTCCGCGACTTCCTCGCCGCGGAGAGTCAATGCCAGTAGATATTACACTAGGAGCGTGGGAGTTGCATTCTTTTTGTCCCCCTTCGTCGAAGGAGGGAGCAAAGGGGCATCTTTTGTATTCCGCATACTAATAAATATCTCTCCTAGTATTGCTGCCGTCTTTTTTTTGTCTTTGTTTCGAAGCTCGTTCTCTGCACAGCAAGGGTCTTTTATCAAGGCACGCTGTAATTTTCAAACCGTTAAATGCCGGCGAGAAATAATGGAAATAGGGAGGAAACGAAGGGAGGGCGGGGGAAGAAAGAGAGAGAGAGAAAGATTCTCGTTTGGCGGAAAAAGAATCGAATCTTAATTATGGATTTTTAGACGCGCTTGTTGGAAGGGTCGAGAGAGAAATGATTGAGCGAAATCTGTGGAAGAGTCGATGTTGATAAATATTTAGATCAATTCGTCTTGAATTCATAAAAATATAAAAAAGTGTTCCATTTAGAATTCATTCTCGTTAAAATATCAAAGAAGTGAAGATGAAGTTTTTTTTTTGTAGATGTGTGTATGTGTGTGTGTGTGTGTGTGTGTATAGGTCAATGAAAGTATATATGATTAAACTTTCATTGATTAAACTTTTAATAATTGTAACATTTATTGAATAGAACTAGTTATTCACTAGTTTGCGAATCTATTTGCTTGAATATTTTCTAGACTCAAGGGACATGTTTATGCATGTAACTTCGGGTCAAACAAACCGTGAATTACAAACGCCCTGCAGCTACGCTATTTCTATGTCACCAAACGTGCAACCGCATGTTGCTCAAATTTCACATTGGAACCGTGTAAATTGCGTTTACAATGGAAAAAATACAATTGGAAATTCTTTAAAATAACTTTTATTGGAATTTGTTTTTATCACGTATTTCTTTCAGGTAAATAGAATTAATATTAAAATACATATATATTTTTTTATTAAGTATATATATTACAAACGTTTTTAAATAAAAAGAAAAGAAACGAATCACGAAGAATAGAAGAAAAGAAGTTAACACCAAAGTAAAAGCGGCCTCTAAATGGAGAATAATGGTTGGATTTACGTGACGCGGTGCAATTTAAGGGAAGCACTGTTAGCTTTTTGACACTGTAACTCGGGTATTAGTATCAAAACAAAATACCTAGTTTCTTTCCACTCTACATCATGCGCGGATACTGTTTCACAATGTCTTTGAAATCATACAAATATTTATAAAGGTAGGTCGATTTTAATATCTAAAAATATTCGTCCAAAAGATCGTTATACAAAAAATATATAATAATAACTATAACGTTAATATATGTATATCGTGAAAAAAAGTCAAATTATCGAACGCGCATATTTATAAAAACAACCAAAGGGTTGAATTTCGTAGTTATGCAGGATGCGCGAAAAAATATTCTTTGTTAGAAACAAAAAAAAAAAAAAATCTTGACATTACACGATACAAAAAACTAGACAAATTCCCGAGCTTAAATTCTGTGCGCTCGTGTAGCAGCACGCATGCACGGCAGCTGTTTCCAAAAAACCTGAAAACTTTATCGAAACGTAAGGCGGGCATTGTTCTCCCTCTCTCTCGACCGGCGTAACGAGAACCCGTGAGCTGGCACGCGCGTTTAAAATTTAAAATTCGTCCACAGGCGTATGTACGTATACCTATCTCAAACTTTTTCCTTTCTCTCTCTCTCTCTACTCTTTCTTTTTTTCCATTCGGCTCCGACACGCGTTAATAGAAAAAAAAAAGAAAAAATACACACACGCGCGCGCCTACGCAGGCGAATCCTTTCCTCTCCTCTGCACTCGCATAAAGAACAGACAGGCAGGCAGCGACGACCGCGCGGCTCAACCGCGTATTTTGCAATTTCACGGTATATTACGGCCTATTCACACGTGTAACCCCGAAAGAACCCGCGGCTTTTTCTCTCCTCGTCGCCGCGCTCTCTTGCAAAAGGTCATATCCCTGGGCGCGCGCACACACACGCACGCATACACGCAGCGATCAGCGTCAATTGCTGCATCAGCCGTCCGCCACGAATTTTCCCGCTTTTCTCTATATACGTATATACATATATAGACACATATACGCATCTCCGTATGTATATACAGATACCGCCGCGGGTTAGCTGCACTGCGTGCGAGGCTATAGCCTCCTACAGCTGCAGCGTGTGGCGCTCTATACTGTCCGCGGCCGCGCGCAATAATTCAGCCGCGCCATTATTGGCGCAGTCCCATAAATTTGAATTACCCCCACCGAGCGTGGAATATTAATAATCGCCCTGCGCGCCCACCGCGTCTCTCCGCATGCGTATACGCATGCACTTACGTATATATATGCATATACGGGCACACGCGCGTAGAAATACACGTACGTATGTATATGTGTATATATGCATGTGATCGAGTGGCCACCGAAGCTGCTACACGCTGCGCGCTGTAAATAAAAGCCTGCGGATTTCCATCAGACGTCGGAGATCGTGGTATCGTGTACTGGAGCACGCGGGGTCCGTTGCGAGGGAGTATATATAACGTTTTTCTCTCTCACTATACGTCGCGGGAGGCCCGTACATCGTGTGGCGAAGAAGAGGGAGAGTCGTCGTCGTCGCGCGCTGTAGCCGTGTGATGAAGGACGTGAATTATAGAGCAGCTCGCTCTCCTCTCTTTGAGATGGGGGATGGAATTCTGTTTTGCGCGCGCGCGACGTCTTCTGCTCTCTCTCTCTCTCTCTCTCTCTCTCTCTCTCTCTCTCTCTCTCTCTCTCTCTCTTTCGCTCTGTCGTGCTCTGCGTAACGCCCTAAATCTTGAGACTTGTGCGGATGAGTATATATATGTACGTGGCAGGATAGGATAAGTAGTAGTCTGTAGTTCGTTGATGGGAAAGTGATATGTGTGCGGACGCACGTGCAATGGTTATTGGTGCGCGAGCCGGTGTTTGACGACAACGTGGGAATTTTTTTTTACGTGTGTATATATATATGAGGAAATCCAGAAAAATTTTAGACTTATAACAGCTTCAAAAATGCTCAACTTTTTTTAAAGCACAATTTTTTGACGCGTTTTATTGACTTTCTTATATCACAAAGTAAAGGGAAAAAATCGCTTACAATTAAAAAGGTCTTTTTGTTGCATTTTTTTAAGATTTAAATTTTTTAAGAAAATGACGAAACAGCTCTCTTCTTTAAACCTCAGCTTTTTAGCCCAAAATCGTTCTACATAAAGTTTGAGAAAAGAATATAAAACTAGAAAAAAAAAGTTTTCAGTAACTTTTTTTCAAAATTTTAAAGTTTCAACAGTTGAAATATAGTGAGATGAAAATGTTTTTAATTATACACAATTTTTCCCGTATGCTTCGTAATATAGGAAAGAGAGTAATACATGTAAATGGCGTGCTTTTCGAAAAAAATTTTGACGATTTTTGAGGCCGCGATAAGTGTAAAATTTTTCTGGATTTCTTCATATGTATATATATGTGTGTGTGTGTGTGCGTGTGTGTGTGTGTGTGTGTGGAGATATCGGCGTCGCGCACTTTTCTCTGATGCGCGCTGGTAAAATATTGCGGATAAAAAATACGGGCGACCTAACCCTCCGAATGGCATTTTTAGATCATATTCGAAGTGCCGTTCGATATATAATATTACAAAAAAGTTTCAAAGTCGACCCTCTTTTTACCCTAAAGTATCTTTGAGCTCGAAAGTATTTTACGTAAATGCGCTGAGAATAAACGGTACGAATAACATGCTGCTATTAATCATGAATAAACCCTGATTAACGATATTTTGTAGTTAATTTTTAATCAAAATCTACTATGTAATCCAATATTATAAAAAATATTAATAATGTTAAATGTTAATGCCACAATTTACTCTAAATTGGCACATAAATAACAAATAAACCCATAGTATTATTCTTAGCTATAAAATTAACTATGAAATAGGTAATTTGTGGTTAACATGTTTACCAGGGAAGTTATTTATAAATACAAATATAAGTTTATACTACTAAAGAAATTGTACCAAAAAAATAATAAAAATAAGTGACAGCAATGTAAATAAATTTTATCATACAGTATAAGAATATTTCATCTTTAAAGTAACTCATAAAAATCTTTAAAGCATTTCTTTCCAATAAATAGTTCTGTATACCTATGTGTTTCGCAGGCAATAAATATACATATAT
Source organism: Torymus texanus (assembly GCA_036873485.1). Taxonomy (NCBI): domain Eukaryota; kingdom Metazoa; phylum Arthropoda; class Insecta; order Hymenoptera; family Torymidae; genus Torymus; species Torymus texanus. Next base: position 15,156 of record JAYJLV010065012.1, read on the forward strand.
GCACGTACACACATGCTACAAGCTCGTAACCTGATATACAGTCAGCTGGCTTCGACAACTGATAAATGTTTTGATTAAGATGAATCAAAATACATCTCTTGCGAATATAATACTTGTATGAGAAGAATATAGAGGCTTCTCATAACATGCGAGGACTCTCGCGAGTGATCAACAAATATCTATGACCTCTCCTTCTTATTTGTCATTTTTATTTTTGGGTTTCTATATTATGCTTTTAGGACGACTAACGGTTTTAATGTCTCTATTTGTTGTATAACATCAAGTATAGCCTAGGGACAGGTATTTCTTGAAGATTTTTTATTACAAATTTTATTGGAATTAAAACTCCTTATGTCCGTTCTTGGTATTCGTTGTTAATAGGAATTGCAAATATTATAAAATATTATTTAACTTATAAAAAGACACATCATTCATCACACTACGTTGAGACTTAAAAAATAATGATCTGACAAAGTCAGATACCTTACAATACTCATAGTGAATTCCGATCAACCACCTAACAAATCATGATTTATCATCTAATTCAGCCAATACGCAGTCTACTTTATTTTATTAACATAAAACTTACAATGTAAAACTTTATTAGAAAAAAGAAGTAACACTATACATTCTCAGCGCATTTACAAGCTGTTCTTATTCACATATTTAACAAAATATATTATCTACACTAACAATAGAATAGGAATTTTCGCATTATCAGCTATTTTGCATTGACTAATTTAATTTATAAATCAATCAGGATCTCATCAATTAAGCATGAATGATTGTGCTCAAATATGTAATTTAGGTTATTTATTATAATATTTGCGAGATAATGTATATTGTCATCATGAACCCATCATCAAGCAAATATTAGTTATTCACAGCTATTATCATTAATCAATCAACCTAAATATATATTATTGAAAAATCAACAATGCATTATGGATAATTCTAATAAAGCAATTATCAAGTAACAAAATAACATGAATAATTGATTGGATTTGTGTTTATGTAATTAACTATGAATTCGTTTCAAGGTTCATTTAATGTTTAATCTGCCTAAAGAGTTCGTTTAGCGATTAAGTTAATTATAATTGAATAGAAGATGTTTTATTGTGACCAAAAACTATATGATCCGGAAAAATGCACATAGAGGCAGAAACGTAACAAATTACATAGTTTTACCATCAATCGTACAAATGACAGATATAAATAGATATAATATAAAAGAATAAAATTGTAAAAATTTAAAAATATTTCCACTATCATATCATGCACATTTCAGAGACACTAACAAATGCAATATTAATCATGCATTCAGATAGAACATACAATAATCATGAGAAATTATAACAAAAAGATATTTAAGAAAAATAATATGCTATGAAAAGAAAGTTTGATCAACCAAGATACATATACATAAATATTTTCAGGTTTAACGAGTTATCTTTAAATATTCTATTAATAGTGTGTGTGTGTGTGTGTGTGTGTGTGTGTGTGTGTGTGTGTGTGTGTGTGTGTGTGTGTGTGTGTGTATATAT
>JAYJLV010065023.1:0-16695 GCA_036873485.1 Torymus texanus
GAAGGTAGCGCTGGGTTTTGGAGTCCCGAGACTCGACTACAGGCCTAAGGCGCATATCGCAAATTACATTACTGACATTTACTAATCTATTTCTCGCTGAAATCATGTTTGCTTCATTGTTATTCATCCAGTAGCATGCGACTTTATAATGCTCCTGAAATATTGAACCCTCTTACGTTGACATAGAACTAAATGTCCCAATTTCCTTAAATCGAATGCTTGTGTTACTTCCATGCTTCAATTTACTTAATAATTTTATTTGCTATTGAAAATAAATTAGTGTTATGGCTTTTATTTATAAACAATGATTGATAACCAGCATAATAACTAGATTTACCATTTTCTCAGTGTATTGTACTTTAATTTTAGTAAGGGTGAAACTTCTCTAGTGGTTTAGCCAAAATGTTTAAAATGAACTATCAATCGTAATGATAATAGTATTAAATACTATTATTTGATTGTTACATGCTGTTCTTTTTCAAAACCGGTTTCATAATAATTACGTATATATACTTGCACTCAATCTTTCTAATGGTTTAACTGATATTCTACTTATGAGATATTTAATACATTTTTATAAGATAAATCTCATTTGAAAATCTTAAAAAAATTTTAAATACAGATAATTAAACTTTACAAGTATATTACAATCAATCAACAAATTGTCGAGTATTTAAAAATCGCGACACGAGGACTACGGGGGCCTTATTCAGTAACTCCTAACGCACGCGCGACATGCGTTAAATCGAAAAAAATGATATACTGCGTATGTGCAGTACAAATTAACGAAAAATTTTAACCTATATCGACAGCGTTATGTTTAGCGCAAGCGTACAGCGTAAAACCACATTTATTGTAGCGTTAAATACGATATAACGCAAAACTATGAAGACGCGTTAGAATTGTCTTTATGATTGTACGAAAAACGCGTTAAATTCATCATGCTGCGCGCGTTCTTTTTTTTCGTTATTTAAGATTGAAATTTAGAAATTCAAGTATTTTTAGAAAATACAAACTAAAATAAATATAAATATAATTAACTTAATTCAGTACTCGTTCGGATTTAGTAGTACAAATACATATTTTGCGTCATTTTATACGATCGTATAAATTTAACGACCTTTTTGAACGTCGTAAAAAAAGTATCGATCACCGATGTCGATACGTTAAATTTTCGATCGCTTTCGTTAAAGTTACTGAATAAGGCCCCGGGGACTCAGCTGTGTTCGTGCGCGCTCTCTCCTTGAGAAGCAGACCGCAGTAGCGCAGCCCTTCGTACGCCGTTAGCACTAAATTTTTTGATAAGATTTGACATCAAGTAGAGGCACAAAAATATTCCACTAGATTCCCCCCCAGAAATTCCCTGCAGGCTGAAGGAAAAAAATTTATAATTAATTTTGCGGTCACTAATTTCGACCCTTGATTAATCGTATACGGAAGCATCTTTCACCACGAAACTTTTTACAGATAGAATGTATATAAAAAGTACTTTCAAATGAATCCCTCATATATCATATTTACTTCTGCATTAATATAATATAAGAAATGAAAAAAAAAAAGTGAGGTTGGAAAACCCCAAAACAAAGTATAAAGGGTACGGCATCGCCCTGCTCGCTCGAGACGTCACGTTACGTGCCTTACTCGCCAAGCAAGCCGCTACCGCGCCCTTGGATTGTTAAACTTAAACTAACATTTTAAAAATAGTTAATAGGCTATCATTACGATTTCGTAATTTTGAATTGCAATCGAAAAATAATATTTAAAGTTAAAAAGAGTAAGTCACATTTTTCTAAAATGTCATATTTTTCTGTATATATGTCGATAGTTTCCTGAAACATCTATAGATGGTTTACCATTTCATCATTTTAGTAGAGGGAACTTATACATTTTTAATCGAACTTAACTTACAGGTAAGTTCGTTGAATAGTAAAATTATTTTTAAGACATTATAAAACTGTCGAGATACTCGTATACTCAGGCTTCGGTTACATATCTTGTAATCGTAGCGCGACACGCGCTACTTGATTAAAACCTAATTTCAAACTTTATTCACACTACAGGCTATTATTAGCGTGGAAGCACATGGGGGAATCACTTGTAGCTGATCAAAGACGCGTATAACAAAATTTTAGCTATTGTTTTATTGTCATAAAATGCCTAGAAACTTAGTTAAAACCATGATGCCATAAGCACACGGGAAACGTATGAACGCGCTTTTGCACTTGTGCGAGTGATTGACTCTGCTTGGCCTATGTGTAGTCATAAAAAATCATTTTCATTTTCTCAAGTACCGGTTTACTACCCGTATGCATCATGCGCTATTACATTACCAATGTAAATGAACACACATTTTGTTATTTTCATATTTACAACTGAAATGCGCTGCGGAGTTCGTTTTACTTTTACGTCCCTGCCTGCTTGCTAGTGCGAGCCAATGGATAGTCATTTTTTTGCGCGCGTATTTTTACGCCTCGGCCTATTAAAAATTTTCCGCGACCACTTAATGTGAAAATTTCCAATCATTACAAAAAGACGCTATCATGTCTTGCATGAAAAAGAATGTAGATTGGAATATAGAGAATTAGAATTATATATTTACACGAGTTCGAATGAAATAAAGTATTTCTTATAAATACGTAAGAAAGAAAAGAAGAATTTACGGTGACACTGTAACTGGATAAAAGCATCTATTAGGCCACTGTTTCCGCAAAGAAGATGGATTATGCGACGCGTGCGGCCAACAGGGGAGACTGCTACTTTGTACGTTGAAACATAAAAGAGACGAGAAAAAGTTTCGAGGAGCCGACACGCTGCAATCTTTTCGGTCTGCTCGTGAAAAAGAAAGAGGGGAGCAAAAAGGCGAGAAGAAGGCTACTGGCGCAAAGATACAAGTGATGAGGCAGCGTAGGAGAGAGAGAGGGGAAGCGCGAAACAGAGAGAAAGAGAGGGGAGCGAGAAGGAAAGGAAGGGGAGAATTAACACGCAGGTGTATCGAGGAAAGACGGAGAGAAGGCAAATTAATGAAAAAGGTGGAGTTATTAGTACACGCGCACGCGAGAGAGAGAGAGAGAGAGAGAGAGAGAGAGACCAAGAGAGATAGAGAGAGTGAGATGGAGAGACGGAGAGAGAAATGGAGTGAAGGAAAGATTAGATTGGATTAGATTAGATAGATTTATTTCTGTACATTATGTTGTACAATTTAAATATAAAGAGTAATATAAATAATATATAGTTTAACAGGTTCTAAGTTTTACGCAAGCAAAATACAGTATAATATAGAGTATATAGTGCAGAGTAGAGTGAAGAGCGCGGTAAGATTGATCGCTTTATCAATAATATGATAGATATATTAATCGTTGCAATTATGTGAAAGTAGTAAAAATATCAATATATTTTCCCAAGCCAATAACATGGTGTCAGAAAGCAAAATACAGTAACTACATAAGATTTTATAGTGTATAAATAAATTTTCGCAAGCCAAAAACTAGTGTTAGAAAGCAAGATATCAGGTAATACAAACAAAAACAGAGTGAGAGAAGCAAAAAACAGTTAATCGCTTATATAGAATATAAATGTATTATTATTATTATACAGTTTCAAGGAGATGATGATGGAGTCATGATTTGAAGTGAGGGATTGTGGTGATCTTGCGGAGGTGTGATTGTAATGAGTTCCACAGATATGCAGAGCTGATGTGAAATGATCTTTTTAGTGTCTCTGTCTCGCAGTTTGAGATGTCAGTTTGCATTAAACTAACAGACTTTCAGACCATGGTTCTGAGACTCGAATAAGTGAGTTGTGTGTGAGTGGGGTGGGCACGTAGGTATAAGATAAATATCATTAGGAGAGCGATGAGAGGGTGATGAGACTATTCTAAAAAAGATTTGGGTTCCTGAGCTGTGGAGATGAGTGTCTCGTAGTCTTCTTTCTTCTTTTTCATGTAGATTTTACCATGACGTACGAAGGTTACAAAGCCTCTGTGCGAGCAGATATACGAAGACGGTGCAAATCTGCTGATAGCAGGCTCTTTTACGTTGATGAAGGAATGAGGCAGCGGCCGTGAGGCATTTGACTGAACTAGCAGTTCGGCGCTGAGCTGCGACGTGTGCATTTTCCCCATTTTTATTTTGGTATTTAGAAGTGACATAGCCAATGTATGCGACAATAGCGCAACAATTAGCGGTGTAGCCCTGGGCCTAGCAACAACATTGTTGGGCTAAGATGCAGAGTGGGGAGCCATCGTTGGAGAATCTTCAGCATTTCCGTTCTGCAGTTCATCAGCAACAGCAGTAGATGCGGTGCGGTTCAGCGACTCCGAGGGTTGTTTCTGACGCATCATCCGCACATGTAAGATGTCACGCTCAAGGAACTCAGCATCAAGGAGCTATAGAGAATCGTAAACAACGCCTTTCTGGCAGGCAGTATCGGTCATCGGAAGCCCCGTGATTACTAGCTCGTTGGAGAAACTACGTTGAGCGACATTGAGGTTCTGAACGTCATGCTCAAGTTTTTCCATCCGTCTGACAGCAGAGCCATCAAGACCAGCGGTAGAATTGGCTCTACATAGTTCATCATACTGGCGACGGAGGTTGGCTTGTTCAGACTGCATTTGAGTGATGGCCTCTTTAGCAGCTGAAGGGCGAGTCGAGAGAAATGGTAAGTCATCTGGAGGTGATAGCCTTTTTTCCAGGTTGGCCATGCAGTTGGAGACTTTCTCAAGCCGTGTATCAATAGATGTTTTCATTTTCGTAAACCACGTGACGAAAGACGACTGCAAATCAACAAAACGCGTGTCGAAAGATGCTTGCATCTCAGTAAAACGCCCGTCGAGTGACTCTACTTTGGTCAATTTATCTAATATCTGCTGAAAAGGATCACTGGATGAAGTCGCAACATTCGCGCGAGAAACAGAAGGAGATGCTGTAGATGTGTTGCTAACAGTAGGTTGCTTATGATGATCAATCTCGCTGATGGAATCTCTCTTCTGGCTATAAAGAAAGAGAGAGAAAGAGAGAGAGAGAGAGCAAGAGAGAGATGTAGTGATATACGCGAGAGAGCCAGCAGTATACATGCAGCGGGAGTTTCAGACTACATTGTAGGTGTGTGTACGCGTTCATTCGTGTACTTTGAAATTCTTCTTGATTTTATGTCAAAATTCGATTTTGACGAGTTTTCGATGATAGATAGACTCGGTTTTGAAGAGTTACTCCGGTTTTGAAGAGCTTCTTAAAAAATGTCGAGATATTTTTAACCGGTTTTGAAGAGTTTTCGGCCATTTTTTAGAGTCGGTTACTCCATTATTTATTTAGTCAAAGAATCCACTAACTCTCATGAAAGACACTGTACCTCTTCCAAAACGGAGTTACAAGTACGTGTGTATATATCTGTACGAACGAGAATGCTGTTGCACGCGCTCTCGCACCGATGCTTCAACGCTTTCGCTCGTTTGTGTGTATTTTTTATACTCTCTGCGCATTTTTTTTCTTCCTAGAATGCAGTAATCGCGAACGAAAGAGTATAAAAGGAGAAGAGAGCTCCTACATAATTCTTACGATTTCAGGTTTTGAGAGAACGTGTTTTGAGAGAGCGAAGTGTTCGTTAATTTTCGAGTGTACGAGTACAGGCCACTTGCATATATATATAGAATGCCTATATTATATTTACGGCTGGTGTTTTAATGGAATAGCAATTGGAGACAAAAAGTTTTCATTCGTATACTGAGTATAAAAAGGATTTTATCAAGAGAGCGAGGGGCTCCTTTTTGTTTGTAAGTTATCTATGGCTGTTGGGAAAAAATATTCATAATAAGCTTGTGTGAGATTCATTTTAGTTTTTAATTGACTGCCACGATTATTTCAGATTTCAAAGTATTTCCTTTTATACAAATTATGAATCAATTAGTATAATACACAAATGGTCACTCTAATTTTATATGCTTTTTTTCATATTCTTACGATAACTTGAAAGTATGAAAAATCTGTTATAAATTTTATTATAAATACTGTATTAATCTTACCGAGTAAGATATTCTTATTACTAAAAAAAACTATAGGAAATTGACGTACGAATTAATATTGATCAAAAGTTGACAATTATAAACTCGCCTTCTCAATAATCTCAGAACGGCAAATTATAACTAGCTTATCAAAAAAGTGACACGAGTCACTGACGTTTATAAATATACATGCATAAAAAACTGTGATGGTAAGACGGTATACCAGCTGCTTAAGAAAAAAGCAAAAGAAGAGGGTGCTCTAGTACATACGGTACTCTATTCCAGGCCGCGAGGCAATTAGGAGCTTTACTTATAGACTATTCAACATGCCTGTTCTCACGAACATTGCCGCTGCATCCAAAAAACGATGTAGAAACACGGGACGCGAAATCAACGTATTTATGAGCCGTGCGCGTGCAGAGCGAATTAGACTGTATACTTCGGAAAGACAAAAGCGATGAAGAATACACAACTTAAGTAACCTCTGACGTCAAATTTTCAATTAAAACTTTATGAAATCAATATTAAATATTTATAAAATATGAATAAACTATATAAACGACATATGTAAGTGTAAAAAGTTTCTATAACATAGAAATCAAATTAAATAAAATAGAAAAAGAAACAAGAACAAGTTTTATAAAATATTAAAGAAGAATGGTTATTATTAAAATCACATATGTAAGGTATTAAACTGACTAAAAGAGTGTATAGTTTACTAAAGCGCTTTCAAAACTTGTAAAAAAAATTTCATTGATAGAATTCAGTAAAAAAATTTGAACTTACAATAAACCGGGTGAAATTTTAGTGCAATCGAAAATAAAAATTGTTTCAAAATGTCGAATCATTGAAGTTGAATTACGTCCTTAAATTCCAAAAATAATCGGTATAGTATAATGCATAGTCTTGCTGTTCGATTTGAGATGAATTTGGTCTTTTATATATACGAAGGGCAGGGCAAAACGATTTTTTTTAACATAAATTTACGATAATGAAATAATTTATCAAAACCGTGGCATCGGTAAGGCAGGAATTATGTTTATGCTAATTTTAGATCAAGAGAATCGTGTAGAAGATATTACTAGAGCGCTCAAAATAATTCTGATTGTAGTGTTTAGATATACAAAGGGGAGGCCGAACATTTTTTATCAAAGAAATCAAATAATTAGATATTAAAAAAAGGGTTTCTTATCCTCTTAAGGGGGTCAGCCTGAGTTAAACGCTAAAATAATAAGTTTTAGTACTAACGGTGTAGAAATTTTTGTATTCAAGTAATCAATATCAAATTTTTTTATTTTGAAGTAATCGATAATACCTACAATTTAAGACGTATAGCAGTTCAAAATATAAATTTTCCATTGTACAAACTCACTATCATTGTGATCCATTTTTTATTGGAGATGCTTTGCGGCGTACAACGATTCTGAGCGAGTGGATGAACGAATTTTTTTCTTTTCGTACTTTTATGATTCCTTGTGACCTAAACTAACAATATAATGGATTACTTTTTTTTAGTTTAGGTCACAAGGAATCATAAAAGTACCAAAAGAAAAAAATTCGTTCATCCAGTCGCTCAGAATCGTTGCACGCCGCAAAGCATCTCCAATAAAAAATGGATCACAATGACAGTGAGTTTGTACAATGGAAAATTTATATTTCAAGTTGCTATACGTCTTAAATTGTATAAAAAATTGATATTGATTGCTTGTATACAAAAATTTTTACATTGTTAGTACTAAAACTTATTATTTTAGCATTTAACTCAAGCTGGCCCCCTTAAGAAAATATCATATATATTTCCTTACACCTTTTCTATTTTGTATTCGTGCACAGTTAGAACTGCTTATTTATAGATAAATTATGAGAACTTATAAACAGTTAGCTCTAAAATTTGTATAAGCTTTTTGTTCTGGTATCTGAATCCTCTACTCACGTTTTGGAAAACCATTTCGTCGGGGATCAGCTACATCAAGATGTTAATACATACTTTTATAAATTTGTAATAATTATTCTTAAAATTACTCTTATTTTAACGACAACGTAGTATGAAATAATGTGTTTGACAGTTGAACGTCATAAGCAGGCGGCATATTAACAATCAATTGTCGAGTTCGAGCTGTATCGGTGTATACAGAGATCTGGGTGACAAATGACAAATGACAAATGGTAACAGTGTCTGAACCCGTCACGTCTTTCGTGCGACAATATGTAATTACTACGTGACAGCATGCAAAATATACTGCCCAAGCGCTTTTGAACTGTGTCATTACAGTAAACGTAGTTCGATATACTTTCCTTATACGAAGTGTAATGACGGCGAATACTAAGACAAAGAGACGCAAAGAATATTTACGTAAAAATCTTAAACTAATTGCGCAACATGTAATGTATATTATTTGTGTATACCAGTTTTTAGAAATTTCTGTATATAATTTAATATATTACATTATTAGCACATACGAAATGTATTTTTATAGCAGGTTTTTGTTATTATTTAGTATCGTAGAGTTTATGCGTACATCAAAAGTTTTAAATAGCTAAAAATATTAGTCATCTAATAATTCAAGTTTTTATTTCAAATATTGTGTTAAAAAGTCTATTTATAAAAAGTCAATAGAATTCGGTATACCTATACCGTCAATTACAACTTAATATACATATAATTTATACTAAAAAACCGCGTCTATATACTAAAAAATCGTTTATTCTTTCCAATCCCAATTTGTATGTCATCAAATGAATTCGTTGATTTTTATTAACCCGAATTAAATAGAAAAATGTAGAAAATAGTATTCTAATTATTGAATCAACAGTACATTAAGCTGCAAAATATTTGGGCTTATATCGATAATTTTTCACAGGCGTGAACGCATCAAGAGATAGAAAATAGTATAATTATCGTGCATTGAAGACTGGACAAACCAGTTGTTTACTAAGTATCTAACTTCCACTTAATTTATACATTTTATATTACTAGGCGGCCAAGAATTATAATTTCAATGTCGCACTTCTTACGTAAGGTAAAAATCCAGACGCCTTCTTAAAGTATATATTTGTAATGATTAGCATTTAACGTATTTATTAGCTCATTCAAACTGTTTCTTACTACTATGAAAAAATGTTATTTATGACTTTGTAATGGTCAATCATCTGATTGTATATTTTGTATAAATATGTGATTTTCATGAAGTAGATACGATTTTCTCAGTTGTAAGATGACCCATTGGAATCACGAAAATTCGATCAAAACGAATAATATCACGCCTTGTAGAGTCGGCAATCGATTAAATATTTTTGTTAACGAGCCTCGCGCAAGGACTTCAATTTATTTTTTCATTTCTCATTATCTCCCTTAACGCATAATTTCTCTGGCTCTCCTAGCGGAAAAGTCCGTAGCTTTTTTCAGTAGCGTTAGTGAATACTAAATCCCGTCATATTTTACGAGTAAAACTTTCGCATTTATAATGGAACAAAAGCTATATAAGTTGAGTGTGTGCATGAGACTCGAAGTATATTGCGCGCCCGAAGATTTCGAAAATCTCGCGTGAGAGGTTTCACTTCAGGGATTGTGGAAAGAACAGTGGGAAGATTATAAGTGCGCACGGCCGCTCGGCAGTAAACCAAGTTTTATCGTAAAGTTCCGCGGTTATTGCTTAACCGGGCGTTCGTCGCTCACTTGGCCGTTTCTTTTTCTTATAATCTGACGTCCCTTGCGCTCGACTCTTCTCTGCAAGCATATATTGCTTTTTTCTGCCACTACGCCTTATGGATATATATATATATATATACGCGTGTGTGCGCGTGTATGTGTGTGTGAGTGTCTGCAGTTTATAACTCTTATCATGCGTGCATAGGCGAATAAGTTTCAATTTACATCATTTAATTTTTTAATTCAGTGACAAATAGCCGGCAAAAATGTGTTTAAATGCATTTTCTAGTTTTCGAGCGACGTCATATATGAGCGATTATTCATCTACCTTGCTAATTTCATTTCAAGGGCAAGATTCAAGCAAAATCGCTACTTTATTTAATTAAGTAAGGATTAAATTACTGGTTTATTTGTTTGAAACAAATTGCGAATGATTTATTTTGGTTACTGAAATTTTATTTGTTTTTCCTTTAAACTCGTTCATTTTCAGAACAAATCTTTTAATAAAAATATTATAAAAAATTACGGATTAATTAATTTATTTGAAATCGATGTATTTGTCATCTATATTTTTATACCACTTTTACACCATATATTTATCCGAAATAGTACGTAAAACTTCATCCAAGAAAAAAAGTCGAATCGCAACAAGTTAAACGTTACGTGCAAACTTGTATTAGCTTACTGAATCCGATTTCACATCGTGACTTTTTCCGTCAACAAATGCAAAGACGTCGCTCTTGCGTCTGCGCGCAAGTGCATACGCACAAGCTGCACTCAAGACACAGACGGCGGTAACAAAACTCTCCTCCCCCAGCTATTTCTACCGCATCTCCGCAAATTCCGTCAAAGACAAACTCCAGGCTGCCGTCCTCGGGAATCCGCTATAATAAACACGGGATCGTGCAGTCCGCATCGAATATTCTAACAGCCACGGCGTTGAATCGGTCAGACTTTTGCTCGCGCTTAGCTTCGCCGTCGCCATCGACGTTGTTATGTTGTGCACGAACAGCTCGAGTTACACCGAGCGCGCTAAGGAAATATGCAGTTTATCGCGATACGCGCGCTTAAACACCTCGAACTTTATCGGTTCGCTCACGTTATTAAGCGACTTGTGCCACGAGCGCACAGCCATGCAACTGTATAATGTAACTGAGCCAGGAAAAGATTATTTTAATTCCACTGATTATCCGGAAGACTAGACAAGTGCTAAAAATAAAATCCTAGAGAGAGATAATTCATTCTGTACTCTTTACTTTCATAGCCAAAATTTCAAACGGTCCTCTTGCTTATTCTATATGCACAAAAAATGTCTGAAGACGAATAGAATAAATGACCATGATAGTATCACACAAGCTTATAATTTATATCCATGATATAATAATAAAATAATTAAATCTACACTCATGGAAAGGATTCTTTGAGCCAAAGCCCTCTGACTTAACAGTTAAGGAATGAAACTAAAATTATTAAAAAAAGGATGATAATGCTTATAGTATTTGAAATACTTTTTATACGTTTTAAATTGTTTAATACTATATAATAACTATTTGTCAGATATTTAAATTAAACGTGAAACAAAATGTTGACAAGCGATAACAATTTCATAAAAAGTTAAAGAAATACTCTGACTATTAATACTTGATAAAATTTGACGTATTTATTAACAATATCGTCATATTTTTAATGATTTTAGTTACATACATTAACTGTTAAGTCGCAGATGAGAATGATTCATGAGCGGATATGATTTGTCGTCAAAACACCCGTCAACGATCAGCCGCTTCGTCCATATGAACTTAATCGTATCGAACTTAATTTTTTCAATGAAGTAAGCGAAACTCGGTGAAATGAAGTAACAGAAATTTGGAGAACAAGAATTATGCCCTAGACGAGTGTGAAATTTATCACTCGAGCGAAGCGAGGGTTATAATCCCACAGGTCGAGAACAATATAAGAAGGTGGGGCGTTCTTCGCGTACGCTCCTATAAGAAGTGTCCACGAAGTAAAATGATCTGCGCATGCGCGTACTTCACACCTACAATAAACTAATATCGTAATACTACATTACACCGTGCATAAAACAGCTAATTTAAAACAATTATTTTTGCTTCAATATTTGTTAATAGTATATTAAACGTTTTTTAATAAATCTTATTACAGAAAAATGATATATTTTATGTTATTGAGATGTTATTCACTTCAAGTAACTTTTTTTTACATAATTTTTAAATCATAGATGTTCTTCACATATCTGAAATGTTTAAAAGTTATCTACATATTTTGTTCCACGTCGAATAGCTAAAAATAGTAAACGGAATAAAATTGATTATTTTAATTTTGCAATTATACAAATATATATTACTAACGTAACTAAAATATAACTAAAGAATTTGAAGAAGGTGTGAACGAACAAGAACAAAATTTGTTGTTAGTATATCTCAACTTAAATTACAATTTATCTATAACGAGATTTTTACATTTTTTCAAGTTCAATCCAATTTGTCTGTTTGTTTACAGTTACTTTGAGTTGTTTACTTTTCCAAGAAGAATCCGAAGTGTCTGTTTTTTCAACTCGAGCTGTCCACTTTTTCAAAGAGAATTCGAGGTGTACTTTTTCCAGTAATTGGGCGAGATCATGTATATTAATGTCAAATTTAACTATATTCGCACTTTTAATATTACAACCAAAACTTTCTTTTCTTATTTATGACTATTGCATCACTGAGTATAGTATAAGCACATTACTAGCTCCAAATAAATGATGTTATTCTGTATTACTAAGTTATAACATTATAACAGTGCTCTTTCTGAATAATACTGCGTCCTGTTCTCGCTTACTCTATTGTCAGCAGTGAGAAGGAGTACTATATTTTATAAGATATAGTTATAAAATTAATTACATTATTTTATTGCATATTTTTTTCAAAACTGTACTAAAGGACAAAACTTAACTTGTAGCAGACCGAGCTAAGTCACTTTTCACATACATTGGTGTAATCATTATACCAAAGACGAACGAGTTCAAGTATAGTATCAGACTTACATGACAAGTCCGAGCGACGAAGCAACAGGCTGGGAGATACGATCCGTTCGCGTCGTCTTGCATTTTTCTCTGCACTCTCCTGTCGCAGCCGATCCTCAACTTTTTCTCGTCACGTCCCTTCCGGCGTTCGTCCGTTTTAAACTGCTGGTACTGCACTGCCAAGCAACAGTGTGTCGGCGAACTGTCGTTCTCTCGCACTTACAACAGAATAAAAAGAACCTCATATTTTTCGGTAATATGCCGCTTCGCGTGCCGGGTTGTGTCTTTGCCCAGAAGAAGGAAATGATGTACCAAAAATACGTCAACTAAACTATTTGGTAAAATTGTTTGCTTAATCGTACAAAAGTTACAATATTGAAAATTATATATGAAAAAATTGTTAGATGCCCTAAAAACTAATTCTTATTTTGTTCAAGTGAATTGAATATTTGTGGACTATACTTAATATTTTATAAACAACAATTACGAAATGATTCTTAATGAAGTTTTGTGTGTAAATACTCAAATTAAAACTTTGTAATAAAGTTTGTAGTCATCCCTCCGGGTTTCTTTAAAATAAGTTAATAGAACCCGTGAGAAAACCTAATAACATTACAAATTAATACGTGAAAGAAGTATCAGTGTTTCAACCCTCTCAGAACTCAATTTTTTCCCGCAAGAAACAAATTCTGATGAAATATCTACGTGTTTTTGATCATTTTTAGTCAATTTTTTCAATTCTTCAAACTTTTGTTCTTCTCTCTTTTAAGCATATTGATAAGTGGCACCATATTTATAAAACTCATTGGTTACTATCTAATGCGATATTTAGTTTGTTTATAACACGTGTAGTTAATTTCTCTATTAAGACTTAATTGAAAAAAAAAGAATAAACATGTTCAACTTGCAGAAAGAAGGGAGCGAAGAGAGTAGAAGAAGAGAGAGAAGGATGCTCCGAAGAACAATTATCTTCCATTTTTTGAATGACTCAATTTTATATTTCTTTTTTGGACAGCATCATTTGTGTCCAAAACTTTTACGTAGCAGCAAATTGCTACTTTGAAAGGCTGTTGCCATTGGCAATTAGGAAGTGACAGCGTTGAAATTTTCAATACATGGCGGAATTCGTTTTGCAAAAACTCTCTTTTTCCATTGTATTCAGAGGCACGCTATTTGTGCTCGAAATGTGTGTTATTCAAAGTAGTAACCAATTAGTGCACCTTAAAAATGTAAAAATTCACCGCTACAAGTTCATCTTAAAAGAGATAATCACATATGGCCGAGTCGAGACAGCAGGTGTAGAACCATCTCTTGAGATTGTGCTAGTCTGTCCTGCATACATCGTACAAGCTATTGTGAGGTTTTGACACTATATGTGATCTTTAGCTATTGTCTTTGACTTTCGGATTGCCCTTATACATTGTAATATTTGGATGAAAGATATATGTTACAAAACTAAAACATGTTATTTTTCTCTCGGTTTTACATTAAATCTAAAATAGATTGTATAAATAATTTCGATAGGAGTATATACTCGTATTTCAGTATACAACCAGGAAAAAAGTCTTTTCTAGTATGTTTGGAGTAGTGTACTAAAAGTAAAATAATATGTTTTACGATTAAAGTATTATAAGTATACGTCCGTTTCAAGCATCAAGTGACCGCGAAGAAGAAATTTGATCTCTTTGTAGAAAAGAGTGAACATAGAGATAGCTTGAATCACTTGTACATTCTGATTCAAACTTAATAAATGTAAAATCAATATTGCTGTTATTTATGGGTGCATTATTATTTTGCTCCGTCATAGTTTTCTTATTCTACGTAACAGCGGAATATAACATTTGGTTTGTTTTGAAATTTGTAAACAGTCATAGTTCTAAATCTTATACTACTCGACTTGTCTTCCTAAATAAACCAAGTATCCTTAAAGAATAACATCGAATCTCCGCGCAAGTTTTTGATCAAATATCGACAATCATTTTTGTATACACGTGGTTACAACATTTACAATCTAACAGTACCATTGAAAATTTTATACTATAGTCAATACAAAAAATACAGTTAATAACCTTTTTTCCTAGGCCTTCTCTATACTAGCGCGATTGGTATTTTATTTAATGAAATAATAAATGATTACTATTACACATAAAATGTTTGGATTAAAAAATTATGTTCTCTATTGCTAACATTGCTATTGATTTTTTTTCGCCATTTAAACAAGGCAATTTGAAAACACCCGCAACAAAGTGGGAAGAAAATTACCTTATGGTTCGTATTATTATACTTTACAATGCTCACTGTTCTAACCAAAGAATGTACACCACACTATAATTACCGTGTCATCTGATCATTTCCTTCCCTTCTCTTAAAACATTTATCTTGGCTTTCTCATTTCTTTCTTAGTATTTTATCCCTTACCTTTATTCCATTTCTTCAAGCTTTTGAAAATTAATATCCCTTATATAATTGTTATCGAATATCATACTATCGTCAATGTATGTTTTTAATTTACTTCCGTAAAAAAACTTGTGCGCGAAAGTAGAATTAGACTGATAAAAAAACTAACTACATATGGTTCAAAATATTCACTTAAAAAACCGGATTAGAACGAGGTGAAATGATTGAAAAGCTAAAAAATAAAGATCCACCACCATGGGCTAATACCATGAGCAACTGGGAAGGAAGGGCGATGTAGTGGCCGAGTGTAAAATCTTAAGCGTTTGTATAACGAGCAGTCCAGTAGCAAAGTCCAGTGTCAGAAGGCTCTGCCTCTGATACTGCCTTCGTAACGCGAGATGTAATAAACAATGAGTTGGATTTTATTGATAAAATAACTTTAAGTATTTATTTATAAAACTATTTAAATAGCTGTTTACAATTGTAAGCACTTTATATTTCACCTTTTCCAGAAACCACAAAATAAAAGAATCAGATGTGCGCATTCGAACTGTAAATTTCTATGAGGTAAACTTTGTTGTGCGCGTTAAATTGGGTATCGCGATGCTAGAAACCACAGTTCATCAACGAGATTTAACATAGCTGAGGATTATTATAGGTTGCTCGAGCTGCTGTTGCAGCCTTTTCACTCTAACTTTTTGTTTTGTTTTGTGGTTTACTTATAACTGATCTGTATTTTTTCAATCTGTTTTCTACACGATGATTTATATTATAATACTTTAGTTATACATTTTTTATGGCGTTAACTATGTTTTAAAATATGTTTAGGAAAAAAAGATTGTCAAAACATTAATTAACTATTAATAAACTTATAGTTTAATAGTTGTAACTTGCTTGTGATTTTATTAAGTGCGATAAAAAATATAATAAATATTTATCTGGTGAATATACAATTAGCGTGAAAGGAAGTCTCGGTACTGTTTTGGTTAATAGCTATATATACAGCCGATAAGAGTGGTGACGCAAGTTGAAACCAATACAAAATAATTTTTGGATTGGTCTGTACAAAGGCAGACAGAAAGGAGCGAAGTTTAGTTTTGATTGTAGTTGAACCCCGAAAAGCCGTTATTATACAAATTAATACTAGATATACTTGTCACAAACAAAATCATAGAATACAGGTGTTATTTTTATTACTTCAATGCATACTTTACGTTTATTAATTCTAGTATATAATATTATATACTAAAAATAATAAATATTATTTAAGGGGGAAGTTCATATTTGTCTTTCTTTATATTTTCTTTTGAAAAGTTTTTTAACACACACACACACACATACGCATACGAACATACACAATCTAATAGTTTAGTTTAGAAATTTATTGTTCTACTTAAAGAATATTTGACTAATATTTTGATAAGTTTCATGCGTTTGATAATATATACTAATCTATGTGCCACTTGGGTCACTCACGGCATATTTATACAACAAAATAGTACTAGAAAATCAGTCATCACTAGAATAACACTAGAATCTAGTGGTTACTAGGTTACACTGAGAGGAATGGTGTATTAACATTTATTATAAACCTAAGAAAAATTACTATATTTTGTAGTAGCGTTGGGA
>JAYJLV010065034.1:0-16693 GCA_036873485.1 Torymus texanus
ATGAAAATGGACCGCTTATAGTACTAGTCGCGCCATCTGTTGGATTTTCTAAGGACTTATTGACCCACCCTCGTAATTTCAGATCGACGAAATCTTTTTTAGAAGACAATGTGGAAGGGTTAGATGTATACGGTAAGTTCATAAAATTAGCATTCACATCAATTCCTCCTCTATGTATCAAAGAATAAGAGAAATAATCAATAACACACTTATTTTGCTTGTATAATCTCTTCTGTGTGCCATTATGAATGAGAAAAATCTGCCATGTAAAATTACTAGATTCGGCAAGGGTTTTTAAGACCAGTCCTTGTGGACCTGCTAAAGTTTCTGGTATAGCACAGCCTTCGTCATTTATTTGTACATCAATGACTGGAACAAATGGTACAATACTCAAACTTAGTTGACGATCGTCAAGATTTTTTAAAATGGTGGGAAAAATTTCAGTAACTGATGATATATTCTTGATGGTGTACAGTCTCTCATGAGGATTATATTCATGGAATCGGATAATCGATTGAGAATTGATTTTCATTAATGAAACGGATTCTGCCTGTTTCATTCCTACATCTAATTTTTTCATATACACCTTTATAAGAGGATTAGCATGTTGTAAAGATTTCAAAAGCTTTATCATAAAATTTTTCGATACTTCTATTAATCGGAAAATGACAATTATAAATTTCGTTTGTTCCTGATATCTCAAGAATGATTCATGTGCATTTAGTAACTCGTTTGTAAGACGTTTTAAATCCCGTTCACTTATGATTGTCGTTGCATAGATAGACAATGTAAATGACGGCACATATTCAGGTAAAATTTTTAGAAGTACCTCAACTCCTTCGTCATCAAACGTGATAAGTAAAGTTGAAAAATCTTGCGAGGTATGTCATACTAATTGTTGAAATTGATCAATGTTCGGTTTCCTCTTTTTGTCGTAGGTTAAAATAATTCTACGGAAATTAGAATATTTTTTTAAATATTGAGTGAATTCACTCGACCAATTTGATTGACAGTTAGGTGATGCTATGTTATTTAATAATAATAGCAAAGCAATATTCGAAACATGCACGTTCATTTTGAGAGTTTCACAATCGGTAACAAGCAAAATGTAGCAAGCATTTGCAAAAGAATAAACCGTAGCCGGTGTTTCGTAGTTGACTGTAGTTTTTCTCATTAAAATGTTAACATTATTCCGTTGCTTTTAATCGATTTTCGATAATTACTAGCTCAATTAAGACAATTTATTATGAACGGATATTTTATATTTATAACCATCAGAAAATACCACATAAGCTTTAACAATTTGATATGTATGCTACTAAATAACTAACGTTTTCAAACACTACAATTATTCTAATGGCCAATGAAAATAAATTTTTTCGCAGACTTTTAAGATTCACAAACAACCCAAGACGACATTCCACATCCTCAAAGTATGAACATACAAACCATGTGAATCATAAACCTCCAACAAAACAAAACAGAGACAAAATTCAATGGACCCACTCCAATTTACACTTCCCCGTAAACCCGATCGGTCGCAGCAATCGATTAAGATCTCCGGGCGTGTACTTTTCCGACCCGCCTTTTATCTTTTGGCACACTCTCGACGTGTCGCGTTCTCGGACATCAACCAGACACAAAATACGAGGGTAAAATCTCGCGCGACACGCCGGAAATTGCCATGCACGTGACTCTAGTTTTTGTTGATGCTCGAGTGGATCGTAATCGCAGAAGAATCCTTTTCGAATCGGTTAGTTAATATTTTCGTCTGCTAACGTGAACTAAAATTAATACGTCTAATGTTGTATACACGAGGATAAAGGAAAAAAGTCTCTCTCTCTCTCTCTCGCTCTCTACTATGATTTATATAGTCTTCAAAGCAGACGAACGATCTCTCTTTTACGCGCATTTTTAATGCCTAGACAGATATACGAGTCATTAATTAATTTTAAAATTCTGACTGACGTTGAAAAGACCGTCGAGAGGAAATATGATAAGTCTAAAAATATCGCTCGCAGAGTATATACTTTTTTATTTATTTTTTGTTTTGCTAATAATACGAGAAAGAAAAGCCTTTTCTTTTGAATTTTTCGGTTCTTCGCTTTGTTGGCCCGGGTTTTGCAGAGAAAAACATGTTTTACGATAAGAGCGCGTCGCTAATTTTATTGCTCCAAGTTTAGAACTGTACGTTCACTTGACATACACTCGTAAAATGTTGCTCTTTATGCTTGCATATACACGCGAAGCATATGTATATACATTTACAACCGTAACCAACAAAACCTCCCCGAAAACTTAAAAAAAAAAATTTCTTTCTTCATTCCTCTCCAAATTCGCTCTAAACCTTCGCCCACTATACTATTCAACCTTTATTTCGACATTCTCTCGTCTATGTCATACCACCACCGCTACGCGCAAGCTCACCTTCACGGAAAACTCGTCGTCGCTCTTGACCTCAGCATTGTTCGTGACGATATCTTTCTCTCTTCTCCCTCTCTTCTTCTTCTTCTTCTTCTACGTCTCAGCGCAGCTTTCGCTTGAACCTGAATCGCTTGCGCTCGATCTCGCTGCGGCACGAACGTAGTGTCATGGCTTTTCCTCGATCCGTTGTTGCTGCTGCTGCTTCTTCTTCCTCTTCCTCGGTGTAAGCGACAGAGGCGGACTACTGGTGCTGAGGTAACTCGCCGCTGCAACAGAGGCGCCGCTTGAGGAACGTTTCCATCGGAGGATCCGGTTGAGCTTTGTGTGTCTGGGGATAAGAGAGAGAAGAGACAATCGAGGAGTTGTTTGCAACCCTTATTTTCATGTTAATTGTCATACATATACATAGTAAACATATATTTGATTAATATTATTATATTCTTTTGCGTATAATCAAACGATGAAAAAAGTTTAATAAAAATTATCATACTGTTTTGTAAAGCCACCACATACTGTAAACCCCCAAAAGATTACCATGCTTTATAAGAAATTTTGCTAGAATTTTGGTAAAATTTACTATCTTGTATTGTAAAATTTACTGTAAAATATGGTAAATTTTTTAGGTCTTTACAGCCGGTGATGGCTTTATGAGATCGTATGGTAATTTTTACAAAACATTTAATAATTTTTACTAAACTTTTTGTTCTTTTAATTAACTTCAAGTGCAAGTCGGAAGAAAGTTGCTTATATCATTGCCTCGATACAGTCAGTACGCAAACATTTACATGCAAAGTAATACACACACATACATACACATGAGTAAGAGTAAGAGTATATAGTAAGAACAAAGACGCATACAACGATATATACCCTTTACTCTAGATTGTTTTGCTCGACAACAGGCCGCTATTATTTTAAGATTGAGAATGCAATTTTTGGAGAGACGGCCAATTTCGGATAATATTGCAAAACGAGAACCGAGAATCTAATTCGCCGGTCTACTGGTGCGATTAGCCAACAGTTCATTGCATTAACTATGCAAATATTTGTTTTACATAAATGGCAGTTTGTCAAGTAGCAGTAGTGCCAAGATTCAATGAAATTCGTCGGCTTGTTTTCTTACAATGAATGTTATTATTTAATCGGTCGTTTATATAGACATATATCGACGATGATAATTTCGTATTAACTATTTAACGAAGCTACGTTCATCACTTTATACCGGAGCATTAAAAAATACTAGCAACATACAAAATTATAATGATACACAAGCGCGCAGCGATATCCTAGAAAAAATGCAATATCCACTATAGAAAATTGATCGGTGCAAATAAATTGCAGCTATGCGTATAGTAAGCTATATCAACAAAACAAGCTCATGCAAAAATAACCGTGAGTTCGATGCGACGCGTGTGTATATATATATATATATATATATATCGGCTGCTCTTTATATCATATACTTATATACACGAGAGAGAGGGAGAGAGAGAGAGAGGGAGAGAGAGAGAGAGAGAGAGGGAGAGAGAGAAAGAGAGAGGGAGAGAGTAATCTCATGCAATATTTCTTTCGCTTCGGCATTGCAATAATTCCGCACCCCGACGCGCGCGTAAATATTTCGCAACTCTCGCGTTCCGCCTAAATTTATATACAAAAGCGTCGTACTCTACGCACACACACACACACACCCATACATATATATACACACCTTTCAGTCCTCCTCTGCAATTTCGTCGTTCGATCTGTCAACCTTTCTGATCGTTATATATATGTATATATATACGCAGTCTCTTACGTAATTATATATCACACTGTTATCTCTCCTCTGCAACCCTTATCTCCGTCCCGATCACCGGGACGCACGCGGACGCGCGACACTTTTACTTTCCTTATATGTATTTATCTCTCTTTTTTTACACTCCTTTCACTAAGTGTATATATACGAACTCTCGCGAATAATCGCACGAATTCGAGGAGCGCGTTAGTCGCAGGTGTGCGGCGATAATACTTTCGGCAACGACTGACCGTCGCCGTCGTGGTCGTCGTCGTCGCCGCCGCGACGTCGTCGTCGTCGTCGTCGTTTCTCTCGCTCACTCACTCTCTTTCGGTCTCTGTCTTTCTTGCTCTTTCTTAAACGGGTCTCGCTCTTTCGCTTGCTCTCGCATGATCTATATATCTATATACATCCTATATACACACATCTATATATATTGGCAAGTATAAACTTTTGACGCGTGCTGCTACACACGTGCGTGAGACCTCCTCAAATGAGTATGTGTGTTGTTCGTGCACGCCCGCCTGCCGACACCACACACGCGCGTAGAGGAAAGTTTTTTTGACATGCGCATATTTTCTGCTCTCTCTCTCTTTCTCTCTCTGTCTTTCCCTCTTTCTCTATGTGTATATACAACGTTCATGCAAATGTTTTGCGAGGTACTTGCGTGAACGCGTCTGTGTCTGCGTGTGTGGGTATAAACATAAAATAAATATATATTTGAGTAGAATGTCATGCTCTGTCTGCGTGTATAGCATATAAAGTTTACATACACGCGTGCGTGAAACTGTAATTAAATAGCCTATATATATACACACGCATTCGCGAACACGCATACACACGTGCAGGCCCAAAACAAACGTACACGAGACAGCGTTAATATTAAAGCTCTTTCAAAGCTCTTTCTCTCTCTTTCTCTCTCTCTTTATCTCTTTTCCTTTCTGTCTGTCTGTCTATCTTGTCGGAGTGGGGATACACAAACAACGACCGCTCGCGAAGAGAGAGAGAGAGAGAGAGAGAGAGAGAGAGAGAGAGCTTTTTTCGAATTTAGTATGTAAATGGGCTGTCGGCGGCAAGGTAAAAAATAGACCACACGCGTGTGGAAGAAAAGAAGGGGGAGACGTAGTAGTATAGTATACGATCGTCATCGTCGTAAAAAAGTCTACCGGCGCGACGCACGTAGTCAGCTGTTGTCGCGCGCGTGTGCTTGCCGGACTTTAATTTTAGAGGGAGGGACACGCAGTCGCGAAAAGTGCGAGCGGCGATTTGTTGGCGCGTGCGACGCGATGTGCGTGCCTGCGATGCATCGACGTTGTTCTAGAAGATAACAAGAGAGGAAGAGAGAGAGAGAGAGAGAGAGAAAGAGAGTGGGGAAGGTTTGTTGACACTATACGTCGAGAGATGCGAGGGCGATGGAACGTCGCGTGACGTTTTGGTTTGTGAGCGTTGGCGATTTCTCGGGGTTTTTTTGGGAAGGGGAATTTTAATTTGGGAAATATTTTGTTATGTATTTTGCAGGTACGGTTGAAATATTGAGGATATGTCATACCGGGTTTTTTGGTACAGTGGATTGAAGAAGAAGAGTTGAAACTTGGTAATTAGGAGGTTTTTTTTTAAAATGATGGTATGAGTGTTTTTTTTTTCAGCTTTATCAACAGTGGATATAAAATTGAGAGTGAAATTGTATGTTAATTATGCCGATTTTAGTAAAAAAAGGATTATAGTACCAATTGTTGAGAATTTTTTTTAAAATTTATTATATACCTTGTCAGCCAGCGATTTACTATGCTACATTATTTTAGAGTAAAAAAGGAAAACTTAAACACATACGATCGTACGTGTGTTTAATTGTAAGATAGTTAAAGATAAGTGTATGAAAAAAAATAGTGAAGTGGGGGGATTCATATATAAGATAGATGAGTTATTTATTGCATGTTATGGCTAACTAAGACTAGTGATAATAGCGGCCATGAATCACGTAACATTTACACGTATATAGTGATTCATTAATGCTTTGTAGACGGTTTTATAATATAGGGATGAAGAGAGCTTAATTGATTATCGCAATTATCTTCGGCATAATTTGTCCGCTGTAAATTAAGCTGGTGAAAATAATGATTGTTGATATTTGCGCTATTAAAGAATCACTACAAGTTTACAAGGACAGATGAGCCGAATGAATTTATTTTGCAAACATTTATCCGAAGCAATTGAATCTCCTAATTGAACTGAATTGACATTACGTATCTATAGTAAAGAGAATTTTTGAGTCATGCAATATTTAATATGTGTAAAGATTTCATTTTGAGGGCCGTAGTAGGTTAATAAAAAGAGGCACAGAATTTTTGTTGCGCAATAAAACATATCAAATATTTTTATTATGAATAGTAATATAATAATAAGGATAAAAATTGGATTAACCTGTACACAATTCTTAACTTATTAAAATTCTTAGATCACAAAATACTCTTCTAAAATCTTATTTACACTTATATCGATAAAGGTTGCTTTACAAAGTTCTGTAAAAATTCTAACGCTGATATCTTATATAAATTTCGATATAAAAATATTAACGTAAAATGCACGAACTGTAAAAATCGCAATACAACTTAAAATCCATTGTAAAACGCTTTCATGCATGGAATGTTCTCTAGCTACACGCAACATATCGTTTCTCTTGATTTTTTTGTACTTCCTCGCTCGCCACAAACTGCAGTTCATTCACATATAGCAATCAACAAAATAAAAAAAGAGTTAAAAGAAAAACAAATCAATCGAACTTTACACAAAGTTCAAAAAAACATGGAGAAAAACAACATCTTCTCGCCTATTACAAATTCTCTAACGCTGATTCTCACGCGGAATATTCTCTCACATGCATATAGTGCTAATATGCAGCAATCGCTCTCGAGCTTTATGACTTCAACTAAAGAGAGAGAGAAAGAGAAACCGTAGAAAAAAAGGAGTGCACCTCGTGACTCTCTCAAATCCAGCGGCATATAACAGTGCCAGCTAAATTGCCGTGGTTAATGAGCGTCACTCTGCGTCGGCTCGAACCAGCTCGAACTGGTTTCGGCCGAAACCTAACCTATAAACTCTCATTATCTCGAGCTCGCGAGCTCTTGGTGTTTTTTCGCCCTCTGAGAAAGTGAGAGAGAACCAATTCGTCATCGAGGAAAACGGTATATACGCGCTCTCGAATGTTCGTATACATATGTGTGCGCGTGTGCGTGCTACGATGACGTTATCTTGGAGACCGCCAACGACGTTATAGTGACGATACAGGTAGGTGATAATATGACGATGTGGCATACGTAATCTCGTTATCGCGTCAAACGAACTCGATTAATTAAGTCGTCGTTGTGCGGATTTCATGAACTACAAATTTTGGGTGACGTTTCGAGGTTATGGTCGATTCGAGTGGAACAAAGAAGATGCCAATTTATTATGAATCTTGCCTCGTTGTCGATGTGTGTGTGCCATTGAAAATTGAGTCTTTATTGCTCCACGAGCGAGAGATCGATATCTACACGAAAAGGTGAAGACGCGATCGGTATCGACTCGAAGTTTTGGCTCACAAGATGATTAAAATACTTATACCAAGGTTTATGTACATAAAAATAACTGGTAGAGAAGTTTGTTCCTCTGCTTTAGGTTACGTCCGACGAGACAAATTACATAATTAAAAAAAAGGAGCATCACTTAAATACTGATATTTCGAGTAGTATCTTCGGACAAAACCTAACCAGAATCAATCCTCATCTAGCCTATCTACACTTAAAACTGTACGCTTTAGGCACAATATCTTTTTGGTTCTTGTGTGTGTATGTGTATGTATGTGTATATGTGTGCATGTAGTACGTGTGTTTGTCTTGAAATGCTGGGATTCCCCTGTCTGGCCATCACGAGTCAATTGTCTTTTCGGCGCACGGGTGTCCCTGGATCTTCCTCATCTCATTACGGCCTGGTGTTGCCCAACACAGACTTGCGGCAACTGTAATAATTAACAGAATAATTTAATTAATCTATGTTTTAATAACGTCAATTAATTAATTCAAAGATAATTAAGTATGCTTAATCGTCTGTGAAGACTGGCGAACGTTTGTCAAAGCCATGTTTGATAAATGAAGAAACCGATGTTTATCAGCGGTATATTTGTTTTGAGGAGCGAGGTAACGCGAGATTTTCAATTGAATTTCGAAAAATAACGTTATAAATTCATTGGTTTCTATCTTGATTGACACTTTCAATGAAAACATGTTTGAGAAAGTTCTTTTATGCAGATTGAACAAATATAATCGTGTCGAAAACAAGAAACGAGGTATGCCAAGTGCAAACAATTGTCCTCATGCAGAATACATTATTGTTTGTAAGTGTTCATTAGAGTAAAAAGAAATTACTTAAGTGGCGTCAATAATATTTGCCCGGCAATCAAAATATTTAACACGATTTTAATTTTTAAATATTAACAGAAGGAACCGTTTTAAATTCTTCATACAATAATAATTGAATATGGATAGTTTTAAATTTCATGTGATCTCGGTTAATTGTACAACGACGCAAACATTGACTTGATTATCATTACAAATTAGAAAAAAAACGGAGCACGTCAAAGTTTGGCCAATATAAATACATTCCGAAATTAAAATTAAAAAATCTACTTGTATCTTAATAAAATTCCTCATTTTAACATTCTTTACTCTGATTTCTCTATCGCACTGAGAGGAAAAAGCGAGCGAGAAACACATCGTCTCTCTTAATTACGATACCGGCACGCATCTGAGCAAACAGTCGCGTATGCATATACGTATAATGCCGAGATAAGAACTATTGTTACATATAGACTTACAGAACAGCTGAGCGGCCATGATGATTATGAGGATCGTGCAGTAGTCGTCAATGAGGTAACCGAAGAGCGTGTTACCGAAGAGTGAGCCGAGACGGCCGATGAATAGCGTGATCGCCGTGGCCATTACCCTGGAAGCAGAGAAAGAGAAGAGGGGTGACGATAAGAAGAGCGCTTGCTGATTATAGTTTTTTGAGTTGGTCATTTTTTGCCATTGTCTTAAAAAGAAAATGTTTCTATATAATAAATTGTAATGGCATGAAAACGTATAACACAAATTGGTTGATTATTTTTTAGTAAAAATGTCCGTGGCACTGATTATAATAATATTATTAAACAAGGGAGTAAAGTTGAAGGTTATCCCCGCGGGTAGAAACGACTTTACTCCCGTATTTCTTTATTCTTGACTCAATAGTGGCGGGGTTGGAAATAGGGCGAGCCAAAAATCAAAGTACTTTATTTCCCTCATCAGGGACGTAAAATTATTCAACTTTTAACTCACAACTTTTATATCAATTAAGTGATCATTTTAATGGAGTTGGGAATAAAATATTTGTCATAAAATACGTGTAAAATGACGTAACAAATGCAGCAGCTTTTATCGGTCAATATCGAAAGAAATTAGTATACTTTATTAATTTTATTGGTCAAATCAATTGTTTGTATTTATAAATACTTATTCTAATTAAAATGAATCGTCAATCGATTATTATTTTTATACCGGAAGTCATTGATCATACGTGATTTTTCATATCAACGACATCTTTCCTTAAAAGGACGCACAACCCAGCTATTAATCTTTCTTTCTTTGACAGTGAGACTGTGAAGATAAGTAAGGCAGTATTGCCTAATTCAATGCAACAACACGTGCACTTGTTGAGTGAGCGCTGAACGATGTCGGGCGCGTGCGCGAGCGAAATTTTATTTTCTCCGAGTTATCTGACTCTGCTAAATTGAGATTTAACGATCGACAATCGACAGCGTTGATATTCGGTAATCGAAATCATATGACGTTTTACATGTGACTCTATATTATGCATCAAGTGGCAATCTGTTTAGATGCTCCTTTCGTTCTTTATTATATCACGATAATTTTTTCCGTTTGTTCATTGCTATTGATGCTGTATCATGACTTTCATTACGATCAGGTGTCTTATTATCTAGTAAGAAAAATAAGGAAAAATTTTTAACTTCTGTATAAATGAGCAGCGTCATTGGTATTTTTCACCTTTAAATAAGTTATAGATTTTCACTTATTATTGTGTAGAAAGTGTCAAGCTGTAAATACTAACATACTAAAATATTGTTCGTTAAACGCATTGGAATATTAATTCATGAATTCAAAAAATCTGTTGATGCGATTACTATACAACACCTCCTATTTTTCTCTATAACTGTGAATAACTTTTTAGAGTGACGAACAGTTTTTTAATGAACTCCTACTTGAATCTACCAATCAAAATATATATTACTTGAACGTAATGTTTCTTTATGATTATTTCAAAAGTCATAACACGCATTATATACTTTAACTTATATACTTACGTAAATGCTATACCTTGCGCAATAAATCAATATTTCTTTGAAACAATAGTAAACTTTCAGTTTAGTAACTTTTCTTTTTAAAACGCAGTATACATTTGAGCACAAAGGAAAGAAGAACAATGAAGCTTGTCACAATTGTTTTAGCGGCATTAGTGCTTATAATTTTGTTTGTCGGAATAGAAAACTCAAATAAATGGCCAGTGATTTTGAAAAAGGAATTACAAGATCTAAAATCATATCACGTAACTTTTTTTCTCGATTGGCATCAAAATGTAAATACTTTCAAAGAGTATCTCGTGATCAAAATGGCAACAGAAGAAATACCAGCAATAACCCTTCGTTTAAAAAATTTAGAATTTTTTTCTAATAGAAAATCATTTCCCTCAGTTTTTAATAATCTACGTCATGTGACAGTAAATATTATCATTCAAAATATATGCAATACAAGTACTTTACAAAGTTTTGTGGATCGTTTGGTATACCTGAAACCTCTGAATGTTACACTTCCAAAATGTCTAGTTATAGTATTCAATGACAATAAGAGGCCAATAGAATTTCAAGAATTACTTCGATATGCCTGGTTGAACAAATTATTGGATTTTTCTATCTTAGAAGTCAATTCAAAACACCAGTCACCAACTCTTCACTATTTCAATCCATTTCTTAACCTTTTTACAAAAACAAACTACACTTCTGACGTTCAAATTTTTCCTGATAAATTACGTAATGTTAATAAGTATCCGTTTACGCTTTTTATTGATAGAGAATCTTATATAAATATTGATAAAAATAATGGCGAAATAACACTAAATGATGAATATTTCTTTCCACTCATTGGGATTGCCCTCGATATGATAAATTTTCATACACTATACGCCAGATCTAATGCACAAGATTTTTCTCTGCCCAGTCTGCTGAATAGAACTGCTGAGTACATAAAACAGAACAAAGTAAATTCCGCTGGTTTCCCATTTGCTTTTAGTTTGCGAACCCCTGATGCTGTAACCATGTTTATAGAATATGAGTTCGCGCAAAATGTAGCTTTAGTACCAATTTTACCGCTAAGCAAATTATCAATTAATTACAAAATGATTCAGAACTTCTTTGTTCTCGTAGTAATTGTCATTAGCTACATTTTTATACTGAAATTCTTGCAAATCAGTGATTGGAGTGTCGTACAATTACTTGGTATACTTTTTGGCGTAACAGTACCTAGAACGGCATCAATGTTGGTGAATAATGTTATTTTAATGAGTACTTTTGTCATCTCGTGGATTTACATGACAGATTTATACTTAGACGTCTTGGAAATTCAAATTGTTTATGGAGAGAGACCTTTTGATACCTTCCAAGATATGGATGAATCAAAATTGACACCGTATATTTCTTCGGGCATATTTAATACGGTTTTTGCGGATAACAATGATTTGTATGTTAAAAACATTAAAGATAGAACAAAGCAAATTAAAAATATTTGGTCATGCGTAGATCTTCTGAATTTAAGCAAAGATAGAATGTGTATACTTGTCAATTGGAATGCTCAAGCAGTCTTAAAAAGATATATAAATCTTAACGCGTCATTGAAAGTAAAAATAGCGAAGCCTGAATTTTCCACAGAAATGGCGATTTACACTTTTGAACAATATTCACCTTACGTTGATAGATTTCAAGAGGTGTTCCGATTAGTCTACGAGAGTGGAATTTGGCACAGATGGGATGGAAAGCAACGAAAAAAAACTGCATTTAACGTTTATAGAAGTACTGAAAAAAACTTGTCATTTATGCAATTGATGATCATTTTAATATTTGGAAATATCGTTGCTTTTATTATCTTTGGTATTGAAATAATTATTGATCTTATGAATAAACGGGTACACATTTTCTGAATATTTAGAAAAGAATTTAGAAACTTTTTTTTCTTTTGAAGATTCTGTTTATATTATTCTAAACAAACATTGAAAATTGACTAAAAAAGTGATAATTTAATTATATAAAGTTAATTGAAATTGTCTCGAATTAAAAACTATATACGTATACATCTAGTCGCAGCGTACCAAGTTTATTTACTATTGCAATACTCCTATTACCAAAAGTATATTTAATATAGACGCTTGTGTGCTGTAATTATATTTTTAAAAATGTTTATTTTTCGCTTTTCTAGTACATTTTATGTATGTATCGACTTGAAAAATAGAAACTTAAACACATACATAATTTAACCCACATTTCTTTTTACAAAAAGTGTGCTTTCAATATTTAGAATACGTTATTATTTGAAAAAACACCAATGTCATTATTTATTTTTTGTTACGTTAATCAAGCCAAAAGAATTATTGTACATTTTACTCAGTTTTTGTAAAATCTTTGCAACAAAAAATATGCTGCAAATAATTTTCATCTTAACTATTCAAAAATGTTTCCTAAAAAATTAATTTTAAACTTCATACTTTTCTTTAATACCGTCAAAGGAAATGTAAACGACTGGCAGATTGTTTTAAAAGAAAAAATAATAAACGATATAAAACCTTATCAAGTAACATTCATTATAGATAATATAAAACAATATCAAATGAATACTTTAAGAAATTTTCTAAAAACAATAATTCAAGATTGGCCATCGGTGGTCTCCGATAATGAATTTTTGAATTTATTTGGTGCTAATAAGTCTTCACATTTGTCAGTTTTCGATAGTCCTAGACATGTGTTATTGCATGTGATTATTACTTGTGAAGTTCCTCACGTATCAATCGGAAATCAGTTGTGCAAATTTATTGACCTTTTTGCAAAGTGGAGACGATTGAATGATGTGCAAGCACAATGTTTAGCTATTATATTTAATTGTAACCAATCTTTTGAGACAACATTGAAATATGCTTGGTGAAACAAAATTTTGGACTTCTCAATAATTGATGTAAAGACAAGCAATTTCATTTTTCTTCATTACTTTGATCCATTTTATAATTACCTGACTAAAGTTCGATTCAATTCTGAAACGATTATTTTTCCAAATAAACTTCAAGATGTGAATAAGTATCCTTTTGTACGGTTTGTCTATCAAGATCAATATATCACTGTAAGTGAGAACAACAGAAGTGTATCGGTAAAATTCATTGATGACTACTTCTTTCCCCTACTTAAAATCGCTTTGGAGATAATGAATTTTTGTATTATATACTTTGCTCCAAAAGATAAGGGCTATGTTTTAGCTAATTTGTTGGCCAATTTGGAGAAACATATAATACAAGGTGACTCTACCACTAACAATAAGTATCATGATTTCTCGTGCTAAGTATGTGTATATGGAATACGATTCAGCTTTATATGTAGCAATTATGCCGATTCTGCCAATCACAACTTTAAATTTGCCTTATGACATTCTTGTTTACATTCTGATGATATTAACTATATCGATGTATCTGAGTCGGATAGTAAAAATACTGAAAATTTCATGTGAGTGGAATGCTATCGATATTATTAGTATTCTTTTCTCTCTACCGGTGGCCAAAAAGCCTAGAAATTTTCTGGAAGGAATTATTTTCATGTGTCTAGTGTTCTTAGCTATAAATTTTTCAACAAATTTTTACACAAAACTCGAGGGCATTGAGGTGATCTACGACGAGCGCTCCTTCGACACCATTCAGGAGATAGATCAGTCAGGATTTCAACCCTATGTCAACGGCAAACTTTATGACGTTATTATTGGCAACTATGAAGATCCATTAATCAGAAACATAAGGAAACTTGCAGAAAATACAACCAACATTGGAAACTGCACTGTCAATCTGCGTTACAGTAAGGACAAAGTCTGTCTTCTGATCAATTGGAATGCTCGTGGTACTGTGAACCGATACACCGACTTCCATGGTTTTTCCATTTTAAAAGTTGCTAAACCAGTATTCGCTACTGATGCATTGGAAGGAGCTTCACCATATGCTGATAGACTCCAAGAAGTATTCCGCAGGATTTACGAATCTGGTATGTGGCACAAGTGGCATCGAGGACAAAGAGACAGGGAATTATTGGTGTTTAAGTCAAAAGAAAAGGTTGTAAAAAAAGTGCTGCATTACTTATATCCGTGGGTTGCCTTATTTTTCGTGTTTGAGTTGATTCTACAAGTTAATAGAAATGGGACTATCGACTATCGACAGGATTCCAATTGACCACTATAAAAAGAATTAGTATCAATTTTTAAGTATCAGAAGAACTATGAAGAAAAAAGATATGCTTCGATTTTATAGGTCAATCATATTAAAAGCAAATACATCGTTAAAGAAACCATAAAAAGTGGAAAGATCCTGACGTAAGTGAGATTCCTAAAAATATTAGAAGACTATTTCCGAACTACGAAGCCGCTATTAAATTAAATAATCCGTAATAAATTCTAATTAACTTATTTATATCTTGCAGCGTATTAATTACAGCAATTTTCGAGTGAATTTCGCACGATTCAGACGGAATGGAACCGTGTTCTTATCGGCAATTACTCACACGATGATATTCCGCCGGCGGCCAGTCAAGCTGATAAGCCGTCTCCGAATCGACGAAAAAAAATCGTAAACACGAGGTGATAGAAGGAACAAACAATACCATTAGAGCAAGTATTTGTAAATAACCGTCTGACCTGCATTCAGTAGCTACTGTTTTATCGGTTATCCGCGATATTTATTCTCTTTCACCAGTTTTTTGTGAATTAGTGTCTCGCATAACTTTACATGAGAGATTGCAAAGTTATTGGACATACTTGTTGATGTTTATGTAAAGTACATATAAGGCGATACAATGTTTATTTGAATAGCTTCAATTAAATTAAGAACTTAAAATTTTTTTATGCAAATAAGTTATTAATATATGGTACCTAATGATTAATGATTTCTTTCAGCAAACTTCATTCATATTAAACAACAGCTAACTAAATAATATAATGTCAAATAATATTTTCCATTTATCGTTAACCGCTTGACTTATTTGTTATTTCTGTCATTCGTTTGGTTAAAGTATTTGATGTCAAATCAATACCTATTATAAATAATAAAGTAGCGAACACTCACCTAATATTCGTGGGGAAGAGTTCAACAAGTAGACAGAATATGACACTGATGTTGAGTGAGGTGAAGGCTTCAAAGATGCATGAGAGTATCAGATTTTGCGTTGATGTTTTCACAAAGAAGAAGGCGATGGTCACAGCACAGGAAATAGTTGCTGTGAACACTGTAACGACAAAAGAGAAAATTGTATCATTATTTCGTTTTATTGCGAAGAGACGATTATTATGATTTTCCCGCTGTTTATCGCGACGGCACGAGATATACCTTTATCATGGTAACAAGTTCTTCGGAAACCGATAAAAATTCCATTGTCGAGTATACACGGATATTTATTTTGTAACGCGCACTCGATTCGACAAACGGCTTTATCATTTCGAGAGTCATACTTGAAGTAGCCGGGTAAATATAAACCACCGATATCGAGGCTCATGTGAAAAACCGTAATCCAATTATAATTGAAATTATACATATATACCGATAGAGATATAACGCGTTACTTGATAAAGTTAATTTGAATTTTCTAATTGACTGATGATAATATTCTGCTGTTTTTATCTTCACTCGGAAAAAATAAGCGTTTAATTCAATTAATCCAATAGTCTTATAATTATTCTAATAACACGGTTATGAAACTCGACGCTTTAACGAATTATACGTAAAAACTATGCACTAATTTTTCATTACTTTGCTATCTTAATTATTTCTAAAGAGAGGAACATGTCGATAGCTTTGAATGAAGAAAACGTATCTCCTACGCATAAGCATTGAAGATGAGTCTTTTCATTTGAAGCCACTTGTATATTCGAACAATGATCTTGCTACTATAGTTACTGTTAATAAAAAATTTTCAATGTATATTTCATCGTTTGCAAAATACACAAGGGTTCATTGAATCAACTGATTTTAATTGTCTTATTCTATTCCAATCCTATTCCCTTTTTCGAAACTCTTAATTTAATTTTGTTTTCACTTGCTAGACTATCAACAAACATTACCTTTAAATAATCGATCAATAAAAAACAATACATACGCAAGTAGACTCGATAACCAAGGCGTTCA